>JAXQQM020061615.1:0-52959 GCA_034641835.2 Pinus albicaulis | reverse complement strand
GGGAAGCCTAGGCAAACAGGAAGAAAAGCATCCTGAAATTCTGGACGCAGAATTAGAAACATGCTTCGGGGAACAATAGCTTAAATAAGCTGCTCTTATACAGATTAGAGGTTAATCTGATATAGGAGGTGATCTCAGCTCGGGGGTGAGTTCTGGGAGACAGAAGAACTCTAAGGTTGGGAGGTTGGTCTACTGCACGAGTGGTATGTCTCTGAGAAAATTTGTCTTATTGTTTGTTATAGTATGAATTGGCTACATATAAAAACAAAATTTATTTCTAAGTTAGTTCATATTATTAGTCTACATTTAACAGAATGTAATCACCAGGTAGTAACCTGATCATTCTGTATAGTTGAAGAGGAACATCCTGTAAAGTAGAATTCCACAGAATGTTTAAACCCCGGGTGGGTCTAAATCTGAGGAAACCTTGTTCTTTCAGGAAACACTGTGGAATTGTGTTTAATCTGCTTCTGTTTCCAAGCATAATTTTTAGTACAGCTATCATAGAGAGAAATGTAATTAACTATAGTACACCAGAAAAATAGTAGGATATGAGTTACAACGTATACTGTCTATGAAATAACAGAGGGAGAGACTCAATAGACTGACCTCAGGTCCAGCCAAACACTCCATTATAATTCCAGGAAATCAAATGATCTTAGACAACAAGGTAGTCCATAAGCCCTTACTCTAGTGAAGGAAAGTAGTAGATATTCATAAACAAATAAATAGAAAAAAAGACCAGACAATGGTCTCATGGAACTATTCTAATATCATAGTACTGAGAATGAATACATAGAGTGCAGAAATTATGAGTAAGCAGTTGAGAAGCATAGGAGTAAGAAGTAAATAAATTGCAACATTATACACAGTAGCATTTATTTAACCAACATTCCCTTGACTATGAGGGAAGTGAAAAGGGTTCACATCCCATTACCAGCTCTTCAGAATCCAGCTACCATCATATACATAGGTAGATACGAGCTGTAACTAATTACAAGAAAATGAGAAGAAACTGGAGAATAGAACTATGCTTGCATACCTTTGAAAAATGAGAAAATATAAATTCTAGACTTTCATACATATTAATCATCTATTGATAAATAAGAATGGTCTCATAAATGTCCAGCAAGCTTTTCATATGTCTAGACAGATAGGTATAAAACCAGTTCAGTGTAACCAGGAGTAGAGGCAACTGTACTTATGATATAAATACCAAAGTGTAGATTTTCCACAGAAAAGAGTGAACAAAGTACATCAGAAAAATAGATAAATATCATATATAACTACCTGTAAATCCTGATGTATGCAATTAAGAAATCTGGAATGTCAGTAGCATTTCCGGAAAACAAAATAAGGTTCAGACGAGCAAATTAAACAAACCCAAATGCCATGGTATGAAATCATATGCATTATTGATATAGTCCCTGTACATTTAAAACTGTGGCAGAGTATATTAAAATCGACCTAAGACAATAGGGAGTATATAATTGTCCAAAATTTTCAAAAGACATACTGAGCCTATTAGGCTGGAGTATATAAATCACAACCCCTATTTCAACAGAACGAATTTAGACAAGCGCCATCCAAGGATGACAACGCTAACAAGAAGAAAACGAAAACCCCAACTCGGAGAGTGAAAACCCGTTCCGTATAACTTACAGTATCACAAGAGAACATGAGCTTCACGCCACGAGATAACGCATCAGGAGAGGAGAAGTAACCCCATACGGATACCGACCTGGAGGGCCAAGAGACCGAGGTTAGCATGCACATGATTGAAAGGGTCGCTCCCTACTATCATAAGTACGCAGGAGTTCTCTGGATTTACCTGTAGAAGACAAGAACGACCCAAAACGCAAGTTAGTCATTGCGCCATCGTAGAGAAATAAGTGCATAAATAAAATGAGCTCGATATTAAAACTATTACCTATGGAATGCAAACCCTCAGACGCGTCGAGCCCTGTCCTCGACCATTACACCGAGAGGGATTAATATAAGTTACCCTCGAAAATAAAACGATGAAACCAATAATAATATGCTGGAATGGCACAAATAAATCACATACCTCATATAGCTCCATGGAACTGGAGGCGTTCGCCTGAGGGGAGGCGACGCAGGCGACTCAAGAGGTATAGCATCAATCAGTCGCAATTTAAATATAACCAGAGAAGGGTGGAAGTTAACGCTGAAATTATAAACCAACTACACCATGCACTGAACGGAGACCTGGAACATCGAAAAACAAACCAGACGCATTCACCTTACTGATCATTCAATGTATATATATATATATATTCAGTGCCAAGCGTATGGCCTCTGCAAACTAAGTATGAATCATTCACACCTGCAATAGAATTATGATGTGCGTGGGGGAATTACCTCCGACCGCACATTGAGGAACAATATGCTTTGCATACTTTCTCTCCCCGCACCAGAGAGTCGAAACCCCTGGTGAGAAGTGGAATGGCGTGCACGCGGAGTGAGCTCGCAACTGATGAGCATGGAAACCGACTAAACTTCCACACTCGAACTTATATAAGCCTTCGTTAACCACATGAACCCTAATCGAAAACTATTGCCATCGTCTCACTCTACAAAGACGATCGCTAAGTCACTCGATTGAGGCTCGGGAGAGTTAATATCACACAAACGTAGGGGATAATGCGCTCTACGTGCAGAGTAATACTAATGCCAGTACTATCTATTAAATCGATTTAAAGTCTGAGGTACCAGGACGAGTGGTCATATCAACCCAGGCGCATGTACGTGATAATACCAAACGCATGAGGAAAGTCCATTCATAATAATATGCATTTCGAATTTTATGACAAGGCTATAACCATATATATAACGACGTAACGATGTCTATTTGATAAGTCGAAAATGCCTTAGGGCAACAACTCATACAACGCAATTTATATAACATATGTTCATAGTCCATATGGGTTACGTGTGACTTCAATAATTTCATAAATGGGATGCATGACCATTAAGCTAAAGGAGAATGGCTATACGAGACCTATGTAAAGATTAGGTTCGTATAAATCATCTCCCTAATTATAATAAAAATAACATAAGACGAGAGATAGTGATAGAGGGTATTATTGCAACATGATGAAATGAAAACGATCATAGTGAAAGGATTGATATGTCATAATAACCCTATGCTCACAAGCTTGCATTCGCAAAGGAAATTTTTTTTTGGGTGAAATTGGAGGTGTGCATGAGGAAAGTCCATTCATAATAATATGCATTTCAAATTTTATGACAAGGCTATAACCATATATATAATGACGTAACGATGGCTATTTGATAATTCGACAATGCCTTAGGGCAACAAATCATACAACGCAATTTATATAACATATGTTCATAGTCCATATGGGTTACGTGTGAGTTCAATAATTTCATAAATGGGATGCATGACCATTAAGCTAAAGGAGAATGGCTATACGAGACCTATGTAAATATTAGGTTCGTATAAATCATCTCCCTAATTATAATAAAAATAACATAAGACGAGAGATAGTGATAGAGGGTATTATTGCAACATGATGAAATGAAAACGATCATAGTGAAAGGATTGATATGTCATAATAACCCTATGCTCACAAGCTTGCATTCTTAAAGGAAATTTTTTTTTTGGGTGAAATTGGAGGTGTGACAAATGGTATCAGAGCCCAAGTTATAAAACTGGGCTGGTGACTTTGTGCTTACGATTGCTGTGTACTCACTGTGTAATTTTATTGCTGTAGCAAAAGTTTTGTTGTTTTGTTTTTTCTGTTCACTGACCTGTGCTATGTAGTGTACAGTGAGGTGATAGAATGGAAGAAGGTGGTGAAATTTATGTAGATCTGCGTGGTGAGCCAGATCCCAATGCGGCCATGATGGCTATGTTGCGAAATTTGCAACAAGAATTGGCTGAGATAAAAATCCAGAATGACAGATTGTCATTAGCCAGTGAGGAGCAGGAAAAGCTCATCAGGGAATTAACCTCACGGAACAGCCAAGAAGGCGAAGGTTCCGGGAAGAGGAAAACTGATGAATCTGATGAGGAAGATGCTATTCGACATCAAAATAAGAATAAAAAGGAATTACAAGGGGAATTCCGGAAAATCAAACCTCCCTCCTATGATGGGGAAAAGGAGGAGGATGCTGAAGCCTGGTTGCTGAATATGATTAAGTATTTCCAGGTTTATGAATATGAAAGCAATCTGAAGGCCAGATTAGTTGTCTACCAGCTACAAGGTAAGGCTACCTTATGGTGGGAGGAGACAAAGATGGTGCATGTCATAGACGAAAAGACAGTTACTTGAGAAGATTTTCAGGCTAAATTCAAGAATCGCTACTTGAATGAACGGTACTATGATGACAAGGCAAAAGAATTTCATGAGCTTAGATTGGGACAGCTCACTATCGATGAGTTTGTTACTAAATTTACCAATCTATTAAGATATGTACCTTACATAAGGGAAGAAAAGGAAAAGGTACAGAGGTTTCTGAATTGTTTGCCTATGGTATACAAAGAGAAAATTGAGTTTGAAAACCCAAAAACAATGGACGAAGCTGTTAGAAAAGCTAGATTGTGTTACCAACAGTTCAGATAATCAGCGGAAAAGATTTGGAAAACCCAAAGAAAGTCAAACTGCACAGTCTCAAGTGGCATCGAAACCAATAGAGGGAGACAGTAAAAAGGACGGAACAGTCAGAATGAAGGAGCCCTTGAAATGTTGGGGCTGTGGAGAACCCCATCTTTTGAGGGATTGCCCCCATAGAAATGTTCATATGCTCATGAGGGATCGGGAAGCGACAACAGTAAATGATATAGCCAGAAACATACCAACTATCAGTGCAGCCCTAGAAAATCGGCAAGCAGATCATCAAGCAACCATGGTGGAAATGGAGGGTAAGATTTCTGACCTACTTGTTTCTGTTCTGATTGATCCAGGTGCTTCTTTGAGTTACATTAGTCCAAAGATTGAAGAAAAATGTAACTTAAAAACAAAAAAATTTCAACAGTCATGGTTGGTACAGCTAGCCACTGGAACAAAAAGGAAGGTAACCCATAAACTGCCCAGAACAGAAATCCAATTAAATGAGTTTCGAACAGAAGTGAATTTGAACATTCTACCTTTAGGGTCATATGATCTATTGATAGGAATGGACTGGCTGGAAAAGAAGAAAGCTTTGATGAATTGCTGGGATAAGACCTTGCATTGTATAGATGAGGAAGGGAAAATTTTTATTCTCAAAGGGAAACCAAAACCAATTTCTGTCAGACAAATTTCAGCATTGCAATTAAAAAGAACAGCTAGAAAAGGATATCAGGTTTATGCAGTGCATGTGGAAGACACAGAACAGAAAACTAAAGAAGAATTACTGGATACTGTACCAGTAATAAGAGAATTCAAGGAAGCTTTTCCAAAGGAAATCCCTCATCTTCCCCCCAAAAGAGAGACTGGCTTCTCAATCGATCTGGTGCCAGGAGCAACACCTGTTTCACGAGCACCTTATCGAATGAGTCCTCCTGAACTTATAGAATTGAAAATGCAACTGCAAGAACTGCTAGACAAAGGGTATATCAGACCAAGTGTGTCTCCTTGGGGAGCACCAGTGTTGTTCGTGAAAAAGAAAGATGGAACTTTCAGGATGTGCATTGATTATAGGCAACTAAATAAGTTGACCATTAAAAATAGATATCCTTTGCCTAGAATTGATGATCTTTTTGATCAGGTGAGAGGAGCTTCAGTATTCTCCAAAATTGACTTAAGAACTGGTTACCACTAGCTCAGAATTAAAGAGGAAGACATCAGCAAAACAACGTTTAGAACCAGGTATGGCCACTACGAATTTGTAGTTCTACCTTTTGGTTTGACAAACGCCCCTGCCACATTCATGTGCCTAATGAACAGTGTATTGAACAAGTATTTGGATAAGTTTGTTCTTGTGTTCATAGATGATATTTTAGTTTACTCAAACAGTGAAGAGGAACACAAAGAACACCTGAGAATAGTGTTGCAAACTCTAAAGGAAAATCAGCTATACGCTAAATTTAGCAAATGTGAGTTCTATAAGGACAAGATCCAATACTTGGGTCATATTATTTCTGAACAAGGCCTTGCTGTTGATCCGGAAAAGATAAAGGCTATAAAGGAATGGCCAGTACCCTCAGATGTTTCAGCAGTTAGATCATTCATGGGGATTTCCGGCTATTATCGCAGATTTGTGGAAAGATTTTCTGCCATAGCACATCCCATCACTTCCTTACAGAGGAAAGGTGTCAAGTTTGTATGGACTGAAAAATGCCAAAACAGTTTTGACCAATTAAAGCCGAAACTTACCACAGCGCCTATACTGAAGATTGCAGATCCTGATAAGGAATTTGTGGTATGTACGGATGCATGTAGAGAAGGATTGGGAGGAGTTCTGTTGCAGGAAAATTCTGTGATTGCCTACGAATCCAGAAAACTAAAGATACATGAACAAAATTATAGTGCCTATGATTTAGAGTTAGCAGCTGTTATTCATGCTTTGAAAATGTGGCGGCACTACCTTCTTGGAAAAATATTTACACTGATGACTGATCATATTAGTCTCAAATATTTCTTTTCTCAAACTGAATTGAATGCCAGACAGGCCAGATGGCTGTCCTTTTTAAGTGAGTTTGACATGGATATAAAACATATTAGAGGGAAGGAGAATAAAGTTGTTGATGCATTGAGCAGAAATTCTTGTCAGCATATCAATAATATTGGAAGTAGTGCTCAGATAGATGTAGAAGAATTGGTGAATAAGGCAGCAAATCAAGACCCAAATTATGAAACACTTCTGGTAAAACTACAGAAAAAGGAGAAAACTGATTTTTCCCAAAACCAAAAAGGGCTGATTTGTTATAAGAACAGATTGTATATTCCCAATGTAGAGTCTTTAAAAATAGAAATTTTGGATGAGTATCACAGACAACCTTATGCAGGACACCCAGGGTATCAGAAAATGTTAACAACCCTGAAAAAGAAGTTGTTCTCGCCAGGAATGAAGAGAGAGGTAGCAGAATATTTAAGTAGATGCATGGAATGTCAATTAGTTAAGGTGGAACATCAGCATCCTGCCGGTCTTCTAAACCCTTTGCCCATTGCAGAATAGAAGTGGGACACCGTTTCCATGGACTTCATTACAGGATTACCCAAAACCAAATACCAGCATGATTCTTTAATGGTAGTAGTAGACACTTTAACCAAAGCTGCTCACTTTATACTAGTGAAATCTACCTTTGGAACAGCTCAAGTAGCGAATGTGTTCCTGAAGGAGATAGTAAGGCTCCATGGAGTTCCTAAGGTGATTGTGTCTGATAGGGATGCTAAGTTTACAGTAGCCTTTTGGAAGGGGTTATTTGGAGGAATGGGCACTAAATTGAATTTTAGCACCGCCTACCACCCTCAGACTCATGGTCAAACGGAAAGAACTAATCAAATTTTGGAGGACATGCTGAGAATGTATGTGATGGATAGACCCTCAAAGTGGGAATATTTCTTACATTTAGCTGAATTTGCCTATAATAACAGCTATCAATCCTCCATAAAAATGAGTCCGTTTGAGGCACTGTATGGAAGGAAGTGTCGTACCCCTTTGAGCTAGAGTCAGCCAGAAGACAAACTGATGTTGGGACCCGATGATTTACAAGAAATGGAAGGAATTGTCAAACAGATACAAAAGAACATCAAGACAGCACAAGATCGCCAGAAGAGTTATGCAGATAAGAAAAGAGTGCATAGAGAATTTAAAGTTGGGGAGCATGTATATTTGCGTATCAAACCCAAAAAGAGCACCCTTTATGCTGGGAGTTGTGCAAAATTGTCCCCTCGATATTGTGGTCCCTTTGAAATATTAGAAAGGGTGGGACCAGTGGCTTACACGCTGGCCTTACCACCCCATGTTAGAGTTAATGATGTATTTCATGTTTCGTTGTTAAAAAGATATGTGCATGATGCTTCTCACATAGTTGATTGGAATGTTGTACAGGTGGAACCAGAAGGGGAGTTTCTGCCAGAACCGCTTCAAATATTGGAGCAGGAAGAAATTGAATTGAGAAGCAGAACAGTAGCCAGAGTAAAGGTGCAGTGGAAGCACTTTACTGCTGAAGAAGCTACCTGGGAACGAGAGACTGAAATGATGGAAAAATATCCATTTTTATTTGCAAAATAAACTCTAGTAGTTGAATAATAACACCGAGGATGGTGTTTATTTTCAGAGGGGGAATATGTAACACCCCCAATTCATGTGATTTCAATTTAAAGTTAGATACTTGAACTTTATATCCTAAGGGGAGTGGACCCCAAAGGATAATTATTTTGTGAATGTAATTAAACATTTAATTGAGGAAATGAATAAATTATTGTGGTGCAAATTGACCAAAAATGAGATGATGAGATCACTCGCTAAATCTGTGAGGATGGATGAGGCAAATATTTCCCCACAATCTTTCAAAAAATCCTTGGAAGATAGTAAGTTTTAAATTTAGATTTTTGAGGAAAAATCTGAATTTCCCCAATGATGAGGAAAGTAGTTGGGAAGAGGTAAAAAGCTGGAAAAGCTGAGGAAAAGCATAAAACAGCTTTAAAGAATCCCTAAGTGGGAAGCCTAGGCAAACAGGAAGAAAAGCATCCTGAGATTCTGGACGCAGAATTAGAAACATGCTTTGGGGAAGAATAGCTTAAATAAGCTGCTCTTGTACAGATTAGAGGTTAATCTGCTATAGGAGGTGATCTCAGCTCGGGGGTGAGTTCTGGGAGACAGAAGAACTCTAAGGTTGGGAGGTTGGTCTACTGCACGAGTGGTATGTCTCTAAGAAAATTTGTCTTATTGTTTGTTATAGTATGAATTGGCTACATATAAAAACAAGATTTATTTCTAAGTTAGTTCATAGTGTTAGTCTACATTTAATAGAATGTAATCACTAGGTAGTAACCTGATCACTCTGTATAGTTGTAGAGGAACATCCTGTAAAGTAGAATTCCACAGAATGTTTAAACCCAGGGTGGGTCTAAATCTGAGGAAACCTTGTTCTTTCAGGAAACACTGTGGAATTGTGTTTAATCTGCTTCTGTTTCCAAGCTTAATTTGTATTTCAGCTATCATAGAGAGAAATGGAATTAACTATATTACACTAGAACAATAGCAGGATATGAGTTACAACTTATACTGTCTATGAAAGAACAGAGGGAGAGACTCAAGAGACTGACCTCAGGTTCAGCCAACCACTCCATCATAGTTCCAGGAAATCAAATGATCTTAGATAACAAGGTAGTCCATAAGCCCTCATTCTAGTGAAGGAAAGTAGTAGATATTCATAATCAAATAAATAGAAAAAAGACCAGACAATGGTCTCATGGAACTATTCTAATATCATAGTACTGAGAATGAATACATAGAGTGCAGAAATTATGAGTAAGCAGTTGAGGAGCATAGGAGTAAGAAGTAAATAAATTGCAACATTATGCACAGTAGCATTTATTTAACCAACATTCCCTTGACTATGAGGGAAGTGAAAAGGGTTCACATCCCATTACCAGCTCTTCAGAATTCAACTACCATCATATACATAGGTAGATACGAGCTGTAACTAATTACAAGAAAATGAGAAGAAACTGGAGAATAGAATTATGCTTGCATAACTTTGAAAAGTAAGAAAACATAAATTCTATACTTTCATACATATTAATCATCTATTGATAAATAAGAATGGTCTCATAAATGTCCAGCAAGTTGTTCATATGTCTAGACAGATAGGTATAAAACCAGTTCAGTGTAACCAGGAGCAGAGGCAACTGTAATTACGCTATAAATACCAAAGTGTAGATTTTCCACAGAAAAGAGTGAACAAAGTACATTAGAAGAATAGATAAATATCATATATAACTACCTGTAAATTCTGATGTATGAAATTAAGAAATCTGGAATTTCAGTAGCATTTCCAGAAAACAAAATAAGGTTCAGACGAGCAAATTAAAAAAAGCCAAATGCCATGGTATGAAATTATATGCATTATTCATACAGTCCCTGTACATTTAAAACTGTGGCAGAGTATATTAAATTCGACCTAAGACAATAGGGAGTATATAATTGTCCAAAATTTTCAAAAGACATACTGAGCCTATTAGGCTGGGGTACATAAATCACAACCCCCATCTCAACAGAACGAATTTAGACAAGCGCCATCCAAGGATGACGATGCTAACAAGAAGAAAACGAAAACCCTGACTCGGAGAGTGAGTCTCGTTCCGTATGCAACCTTGCGCAACATCACAAGAGAAGCACTGTTTCGATGCTCACGAGACAACGCATCAGGAGAGGAGAAGAAACCCCATACGTATACCGACCTGGAGGGCCAAGAGACCGATGTTAGCATCCACACGATGGAAAGGGTCACTCTCTACTATCATAAGTACGCAGGAGTCCTCCGGATTTACCTGTAGAAGACAAAAACGACCCAAAAGACAAGTTAGTCATTGCGCCATCGTAGAGAAATAAGTGCATAAATAAAATAAGCTTCAGACACTATTACCCGTGGAATGCAAACCCTCAACGCGCCGAGCCCCGTCATCGAACATTGCCGTAGAGGGAATATAAGTTATCCTCGAGAATAAAACAATGAAACCAATAATTATATGCTGGAATGGCAAGAATAATTAACATACCTCATACAGCTCCATGGAACAGGAGGCATTCGCTTGAGGAAAGGCGACGCAGGGGGTATCGTATCAATCAATCGAATTTTAAATATAACCAGAGAAGGGTTGAATTTAACTCCGAAATTATCAACCAATTACACCATGCGCTGAACGGAGACCTGGATCATCGAAAAAAAAACCAGACGCATTCACCTGATTGATTATTCAAAGTAAAAATATATATTCAGTGTCAAGCGTATGTCCTTTGTAACCTAAGTATGAAAAATTCACTTCTGCAATAAAATTAAAATGTGCGTGGGGGAAATTACCTGTCTGCGCATTGAGGAACGAGAGGCGCCATATCTTCTCTCGCCAACGGAGAGTCGAAACCCTCGGTAGAAGTAGCATGGCTCAGTCACGGAGGAGACCTGCGAATGAGGAGTGCGGAAACCGACTAAACTCCACACTCTAAACTTATATAAGCCTTCGTTAACCACATGAACCCTAACTGAAGAAAGATCGTCGTCGTCCACTTGGCAGCATCTGAACAGTTAAGCCACGGATCGAGGGCAGCCTGGAGAGTTAATACCGTCGTATCAAAATTTATGGAGGCTGATGAGAATTGAATTCTGTATGTCCGGTGCAAGCATCGACGTGGATGTCGATCACCACGCAGGTTGAGTTGTGCCAGCTACGTGGACTCACCACGTAAGCCAACGAAAGGGCATAAAACGATACAACACTCCTTTAGTTAGCTCAACGCTTGACGTGGATAAAAATTTCACCATGACGAGGCCAAGAGAAACCCAATCTGGAGTGATAATGCGCTCTACGTGCAGAATAATACCAATGCCAGTACTATATATTAAATCGATTTAAAATCTAAGGTACCAGGATGAGTGGTCATATCAAACCAGGCGCATGTACATGATAATACCAAACGCAGGAGGAAAGTCCGTTCATAACAATATGCATTTCGAATTTTATGACAAGACTATAACCATATATATAACGATGGCTATTAGAAAGGTTGAAAATGCCTTAGGGCAACAACTCATACAACGCAATTTATATAACATATGTTCATAGTCCATATGGGTTACGTGTGAGTTCAATAATTTCATAAATGGGATGCATGACCATTAAGCTAAAGGAGAATGGCTATACGAGACCTATGTAAAGATTAGGTTTAGTAAATCATCTCCCTAATGATAATTATGAGAAAGAAATATAGACCAGAGATGAGTGACAGGCACATTGTAACATGACAAATGAAAACTGACTAAGAAAGGAAAGGATTGGGATTGATATGCCTAGTACACACACAACCTCATGTTTCTACAAGCTTGCATCTCGCAAAGAAAAAATTTTTTTTGGTAAAATTGGAGGTATAATGAATTATCTGTAGAGGAAACTGGCCGGTGACTTTGGTGTCACGATTGTTGTGTACTTCACTGTAAGATTATTGCCGTAGTAAAAGATTTGTTTTTGTTATTGTTTTTTTCTGTCATCAACCCATACAGTGTAAGGTGAGGTGACAATGGAAGAAGGTGGCGAAATTTATGTCGATCTGCGTGGTGAGCCAGATCCCAATGCGGCCATGATGGCTATGTTGCAGGAATTGCAACAAGAATTGCCTGAGATATTTAATGATGATTGTCATTAGCCAGTGAGGAGCAAGAAAAGCTCATCAGGGAATTAACCTCATGGAACAGCCAAGAAGGTGAAGGTTCCGGGAAGAGGAAAACTGATGAATCTAATGAGGAAGATGCTATTCGACATCAGAATAAGTAGAAAAAGGAATTACGAGGGGAATTTCGAAAAATCAAACCTCCCTCCTATGATGGGGAAAAGGAGGAGGATGCTGAAGGCTGGTTGCTGAATATGATTAAGTATTTCCAAGTTTATGAATATGAAAGCAATCTGAAGGCCAGATTAGCTGTCTACCAGCTAGAAGGTAAGGCTACCTTGTGGTGGGAGGAGACAAAGATGGTGCATGCCATAGATGAAAAGACAGTTACTTTGGAAGATTTCCAGGCTAAATTCAAGAATCGCTACTTGAATGAGTGGTACTATGATGACAAAGCAAAAGAATTTCATGAGCTTAGGATTGTGACAACCCCATTTATCGATGAGTTCGTTACTAAATTTACCAGACCTATTAAGATATGTACCTTACATAAGGGAAGAAAAGGCAAAGGTACAGAGGTTTCCGAATTGTTTTCCTATGGTATAAAGATAAAATTGAGTTTGACAACCCAAAACAATGGACGGTCGTTAGAAAGGCTAGATCGTGTTACCAGCCAGCCCCAAGGGAAAAACCGATCAAGGAAAAAGTTGGGCAAGCAGAATGAGTTCAAAGGGAGGAAACAGAAACCAGCCTATTTGAAAAATTTTGGCAGATACCATCAGCGGAAAAAGTTTAATAAACCCAAAGAAATTCAAACTACTCAGTCCCAAGGAGCTTCCAAACAAATAGATGGAGAAAGTAAAAAGGAAGGGACAGTCAAAATGAGAGAACCCCTGAAATGTTGGGGTTGTGGAGAACCCCATCTTTTGAGGGACTGTCCTCATCAAAACATTCATATGGTCATGAGAGATCGAGAAGCAATAACCGTAAATGATATAGCCAGAAATATACCAACTATCAGTGTAGCCTGGAAAATCGGCAAGCAGAACATCAAGCAACCATGGTGGAAATGGAGGGTAAGATTTTTGACCTATCTGTTACTGTTTTGATTGATCCAGGTGCTTCTTTGAGTTACATTAGTCCAAAGATTGTAGAAAAATATAACTTAAAAACTGAAAAATTTCAACAGTCATGGTTGGTACAGCTAGCCACTGGAACTAAGAGAAAGGTAACACATAAAATACCCAGAACAGTAATCAAATTAAATGAGTTTCAAACAGAAGTAAATTTGAACATTCTGCCCTTAGGGTCATATGATCTACTGATAGGAATGGACTAGCTGGAAAAGAAGAAAGCCTTGATGAAATGCTGGGATAAGACTTTGCATTGTGTAGATGAGGAAGGGAAACCTTTTATTCTCAAAGGGAAACAAAAACCTATTTCTGTAAGACAAATTTCAGCATTGCAATTAAAAAGAACAGCTAGAAAAGGACACCAAGTTTATGCAATACATGTGGAAGAAACAGAACAGAAAACTGAAGAGGAATTACTGGATGTTGTACCAATAATAAGAGAATTCAAGGAAGTTTTTCCAAAGGAAATCTCTCATCTTCCCCCCAAAAGAGAGATTGATTTCTCAATCGATCTGGTGCCGGGAGCAACAACTGTCTCCCGAGTGCCTTATCGAATGAGTCCTCCTGAACTGATGGAACTCAAAATGCAATTACAAGAACTGTTAGATAAAGGGTATGTCAGACCGAGTGTGTCTCCTTGAAAAGCACTGCTGTCAGGAAAAGAAAGTTGGAACTTTCATGATGTGCATTGATTATAGGCAACTGAATAAGTTGACCATTAAAAATAGATATCCTTTGCCTAGAATTGATGATCTTTTTGATCAAGTGAGAGGAGCTTCAGTATTCTCAAAAATTGACTTAAGAACTGGTTCCCACCAACTCAGAATTAAAGAGGAAGACATCAACAAAACAACCTTTCGAACCAGGTATGGCCACTACGAATTTGTAGTTCTACCTTTTTGTTTGAAAAACGCCCCTGCCACATTCATGTGCCAAATGAACAATGTGTTAAACAAGTATTTGGATAAATTTTTCCTTGTGTTCATAGATGATATTTTAGTTTACTCAAACAGTGAGGAGGAACAGAAAGAACACCTGAGGATAGTATTGCAAACTCTAAAGGAAAATCAGCTATACGCTAAATTTACCAAATGTGAGTTCTATAAGGACAAGATCCAATACTTGGGTCATATTATTTCTGAACAGGGCCTTGCTGTTGACCCGGAGAAGATAAAGGCTATAAAAGAATGGCCAGTACCCGCTGATGTTTCAGCAGTTAGATCATTCATGGGGATTGCCGGCTATTATCGCAGATTTGTGGAGAGATTTTCTACCATAGCACATCCCATCACTTCCTTATAGAGGAAAGGTGTCAAGTTTGAATGGACTGAAAAATTCCAAAACAGTTTCGACCAATTAAAACTAAAACTTACCACAGCCCCTATATTGAAGATTGCAGATCCTGATAAGGAATTTGTGGTATGTACGGATGCATGTAGAGAAGGATTGGGAGGAGTTCTTTTGCAGGAAAAATTCAGTGATTGCCTATGAATCCAGGAAACTGAAGATACATGAACAGAATTATAGTGCCTATGATTTAGAGTTAGCAGCTGTTATTCATGCTTTGAAAATGTAGCGGCACTATCTTCTTGGAAAAAAATTTACATTGATGACTGATCATATTAGTCTCAAATATTTTTCTTCAAATCCACTGAAGGCTGTATAAGCGATGGTCGTCCTTTAAGTGAGTTTGACATGGACATAAACAAGGCTAGAGGAAGGAGAATAAAGTTGCTGATGCATTGAGCGTAAAATGCTTGTCAAAGATATCAATAATATTGGAAGTAGTGCTCAGATAGATATAGAAGAATTGGTGAATAAGGCAGCAAATCAAGACCCAAATTATGAAACACTTCTGGTAAAACTACAGAAAAATGAGAAAACTGATTTTTCCCAAAACCAAAAAGGGTTGATTTTCTATAAGAACAGATTGTATATTCCCAATGTCGAGTCTTTAAAAAGAGAAATTCTGGATGAGTATCACAAACAACCCTATGCAGGACACCCAGGGTATCAGAAAATGTTAACAACCCTGAAAACGAAGTTGTTCTGGCCAGGAATGAAGAGAGAGGTAGCTGAATATTTAAGTAGATGCATGGAATGTCAATTAGTTAAGGTGGAACATCAGCATCCTTCCGGTCTTCTGACCCCTTTGTCCATTGCAGAATGGAAGTGGGACACCGTTTCCATGGACTTCATTACAGGATTACCCAAAACTAAATACCAGCATGATTCTGTAATGGTAGTGGTAGACACTTTAACCAATGCTGCTCACTTTATACCAGTGAAATCTACCTTTGGAACATCTCAAGTAGCAAATGTGTTTCTCAAGGAGATAGTAAGGCTCCATGGAGTTCCTAAGGTGATTGTGTTTGATAGGGATGCTAAGTTTACAACAGCCTTTTGGAAGGGGTTATTTGGAGGAATGGGCACTCAATTGGATTTTAGCACCACCTACCACCCTCAGACTGATGGTCAAACAGAAAGAAAAAATCAAATTTTGGAGGACATGCTGAGAATGTATGTAATGGATAGACCCTCAAAGTGGGAAGATTTCTTACATTTAGCTGAATTTTCCTATAATAACAGTTATCAATCCTCCATTAAAATGAGCCCGTTTGAGGCACTGTATGGAAGGAAGTGTCGTACCCCTTTGAGCTAGAGTCAGCCAGAAGACAAACTGATGTTGGGACCTGATGCTTTACAAGAAATGGAAGGAATTTTCAAACAGATACAAAAGAACATCAAGATAGCACAAGATCGCTAGAAGAGTTATGCAGATAAGAAAAGAGTGCATAGAGAATTTAAAGTTGGGGAGCATGTATATTTGCGTATTAAACCCAAAAAGAGCACCCTTTATGCTGGGAGTTGTGCCAAATTGTCACCTCGATATTGTGGTCCCTTTGAAATATTAGAAAGTGTGGGACCAGTGGCTTACAAGCTGGCCTTACCACCCCATGTTAGAGTTCATGATGTATTTCATGTTTCGTTGTTAAAAAGATATGTGCTTGATGCTTTGCCATAGTTGAGCGTGACTTATGGTGTGGGAACCGTATGAGTTACTAACCGTCTTCAAATATTGGAGCTGAAGAAATTGAATTGAGAAGCAGACCAGCAGGTTTATAAAGGTGCAATGGAAGCACTTTCATCAAGAAGTACTCCGTAACGAGAGATCGAAATGATGGAAGTATCCATTTTTATTTGCAAAATAAACTCTAGTAGTTGAATAACAACACCGAGGACGGTGTTTATTTTCAGAGGGGGAATATGTAACACCCCCAATTCATGTGATTTCATTTTAAAGTTAGATACTTGAACTTTACATCCTAAGGAGAGTGGACCCCAAAGGACAATTATTTTGTGAATGTAATTAAACATTTAATTGAGGAAATGAATAATTTATTATGGTGCAAATTGACCAAAAATGAGATGATGAGATCACTTGCTAAATCTGTGAGGATGGATGAGGAAAATATTTCCCCACAATCTTTCAAAAATCTTTGAAAGATAGTAAGTTTTAAAATTAGATTTTTGAGGAAAAATCTGAATTTCCCCAATGATGAGGAAAGTAGTTGGGAAGAGGTAATTTTAAAGTTAGATACTTGAACTTTACATCCTAAGGGGAGTGGACCCCAAAGGATAATTATTTTGTGAATGTAATTAAACATTTAATTGAGGAAATGAATAAATTATTGTGGTGCAAATTGACCAAAAATGAGATGATAAGATCACTTGCTAAATCTATGAGGATGGATGAGGCAAATATTTCCCCACAATCTTTCAAAAATCCTTGGAAGATAGTAAGTTTTAAATTTAGATTTTTGAGGAAAAATCTGAATTTCCCCAATGATGAGGAAAGTAGTTGGGAAGAGGTAAAAAATCTGGAAAAGCTGAGGAAAAGCATAAAACAGCTTTAAAGAATCCCTAAGTGGGAAGCCTAAGCAAACAGGAAGAAAAGCATCCTGAGATTCTGGACGCAGAATTAGAAACATGCTTTGGGGAACAATAGCTTAAATAAGCTGCTCTTGTACAGATTAGAGGTTAATCTGCCACAGGAGGTGATCTCAGCTCGGGGGTGAGTTCTGGGAGACAAAAGAACTCTAAGTTTGGGAGGTTGGTCTACTGCACGAGTGGTATGTCTCTGAGGAAATTTGTCTTATTGTTTGTTATAGTATGAATTGGCTACATATAAAAACAAAAATTATTTCTAAGTTAGTTCATATCTTTAGTCTACATTTAACAGAATGTAAGCACCAGGTAGTAACCTGATCACTCTGTATAGTTGTAGAGGAACATCCTGTAAAGTAGGATTCCACATAATGTTTACACCCAGGGTAGGTCTAAATCTGAGGAAACCTTGTTCTTTCAGGAAACACTGTGGAATTGTGTTAATCTGCTTCTGTTTCCAAGCTTAATTTTTATTTCAGCTATTATAGAGAGAAATGAAATTAACTATAGTACACTAGAACAACAGCAGGATATTATTTACATCTTATACTGTGTATGAAGAACAGAGGGAGAGACTCAATAGCCTGACATCAGGTTCAGCCAAATACTCCATTATAATTGCAGGAAAGTAGTAGATATGCATAAACAAATAAATAGGAAAAAGGACCAGACAATGGTCTCATGGATCTATTCTAATATCATAGAACTGAGAATGAATACATAAAGTGCAGACATTATGAGTAAGCAGTTGAGAAGCATAGGAGTAAGAAGTAAATAAATTGCAACATTTTGCACAGTAGCAATTATTTAACCAAATTTCTCTTGACTATGAGGAAGGTGAAAAGAGTTCAAAACCCATTACCATCTCTTCAGAAACCAGCTACCATAAGACACACAGGTAGATACGATCTATAACTAATTGCAAGAAAATGAGAAGAAACTGGAGAATGGAACTATGCTTGCATACCTTTGAAAAATGAGAAATTATAAAGTATAGACTTTCATACATAGAAATCATCTATTGATAAACAAGAATGGTCTCATAAATGTCCAGCAAGCTGTTCATATGTCTAGACAGTCAGGCATAAAACCAGTTCAGTGTAACCAGGAGCAGAGGCAACTGTAATTATGCTATAAATACCAAAGTATAGACTTTACACGGAAAAGAGTGAACACAGCACATCAGAGGAATAGATAAATATCATATATAACAACCTGTAAATTCTGATGTATGCAATTAAGAAATCTAGAATGTCAGTAGCATTTCCAGAAAACAAAATAAGTTCATACGAGCAAATTAAACAAAGCCAAATGCCATGGTATGAAATTATATGCATTATTTATACAGTCCCTGTACATTTAAAACTGTGGCGGAGTATATTAAAATCGACCTAAGACAATAGGAAGTATATAATTGTCCAAAATTTTCAAAAGAAATATTGAGCCTATTAGGCTGGGGTACATAAATCACAATCCCGATCTCAACATAACGAATTTAGACAAGCGTCGTCCAATGATGACAACGCTAACAAGAATAAAAACGAAAAACCCTGACTCAGAGAGTGAGTCTCGTTCTGCCTGCGACCTTGCGCAACATCACCAGAGAAGCGTTGTTCAACGCTCACAATATAACGCATCAGGAGAGGAGAAGTAACCCCATACATATACCGACCTGGAGGGCAAGGAGACCGAGGTTAGCGTCCACGCGATGGAAAAGGGTCACCCTCTACTGTCATAAGTACGCAGGAGTCCTTTGGATTTACCTGTAGAAAACAAAAACGACCCAAAACGCCAGTTAGTGATTGCGCCATCGTAGATAAACGAGCGCATAAATGAAATAAGCTCGGTATTAAAACTACTACCTGTGGAATGTAAACCCTCAGACGCGTCGAGCCCTGTCCTCGACCATTCCACAGAGAGGGATTAATATAAGTTACCCTCGAGAATAAAATGACGAAACCAATAATTATATGCTGGAATGGCAAGAATAAATAACATAACTCATATAGCTCCATGGAACAGGAGGCATTCGCTTGAGGAGAGGCGACACAGGAGGTATCGTATCAATCAGTCGCAATTTAAATATAACCAGAGAAGGGTTGAAGTGAACTCTGAAATTTTCAACCAACTACACCATGCACTGAACGGAGACCTGGAATATCGAAAAACAAACCAGACACATTCAACTTACTGATTATTCAATGTATATATATATAGAGATTCAGCGCCAAGCGTATGGCCTCTGCAAACTAAGTATGAATCATTCACACCTGAAACAGAATTAGGATGTACATGGGAGAATTACCTGACTGCATATTGAAGAACGAGAGGCGTCATATTTTCTCTCGGCAACGGAGAGTCGAAACCGTCGGCCGAAGTGGAAGGGCGTAGTCGCGGAGGAGGCCTGCAAATGATGAGCGCGGAAACCGACTAAACTCCACACTCTGAACTTATATAAGCCTTCGTTAAACCACATGAACCCTAACTAAAAACGATCGCCATCGTCCACTTGGCAGCATCGTAACAGTTAAGCCACGGATCGAGGGGTAGCCTGGGAGAGTTAATACCGTCGTATCCAAATTTATGGATGCAGATGAGAATTGAATTCTATATGTCCTGTGCCAGTATCAGCGTGGGTGTTGATCACCACGTATGCTAAGTATGCCATCGATGTGGACTCACCACGTCAGCCAACGCAAGGGCATAAAACCATACAACCCGCATTTAGTTAGCACAACGCCTGACGTGGATAAAAATTCCACCATGACGAGGCCCAGAGAAACTCAATCTGGGGTGATAATGCACTCTACGTGTAGAGTAATACCCATGCCAGTACTATCTATTAAATCAATTTAAAGTCTGAGGTACCAGGGTGAGTGGTCATATCAACCCAAGCGCATGTACATGATAATACCAAACGCATGAGGAAAGTCCATTCATAATAAAATGTATTTCGAATTTTATGACAAGGCTATAACCATATATATATCGACGTAACGATGGCTATTTGATAAGTCAACAATGCCTTAGGGCAACAACGCATACAATGAAATTTATATAACATATGTTCATAGTCCATATGGGTTACGTGTGAGTTCAATAATTTCATAAATGGGATGCATGACCATGAAGCTAAAGGAGAATGGCTATACGAGACCTATGTAAATATTTGGTTTGTATAAATCATCTCCATAGTTATAATAAAATAACATAAGACGAGAGATAATGATAGAGGGTATTATTGCAACATGATGAAATGAAAACGATCATAGTGAAAGGATTGATATGTCATAATAACCCTATGCTCACAAGCTTGCATTCGTAAAGGAAAATTTTTTTGGGGTCAAATTGGAGGTGTGACAAATGGTATTAGAGCCCAAGTTATAAAACTAGGCTGGTGACTTTGTGCTCACGATTGCTGTGTACTCACTGTGTAATTTTATTGCTGGAGCAAAAGTTTTGTTTTTTTTGTTTTGTTTTTTCTGTTCAGTGACCTGTGCTATGTAGTGTACAGTGAGGTGATAGAATGGAAGAAGGTGGTGAAATTTATGTAGATCTGCGTGGTGAGCTAGATCCCAATGCGGCCATGATGGTTATGTTGCAAAATTTGCACCAAGAATTGGCTGAGATAAAAAGCCAGAATGACAGATTGTCATTAGCCAGTGAGGAGCAGGAAAAGCTCATCAGGGAATTAACCTCACGGAACAGCCAAGAAGGCGAAGGTTCCGGGAAGAGGAAAACCGATTAATCTGATGAGGAAGATGCTATTCGACATCAAAATAAGCAGAAAAAGGAATTACAAGGGGAATTCCAGAAAATCAAACCTCCCTCCTATGATGGGGAAAAGGAGGAGGATGCTGAAGCCTGGTTGCTGAATATGATTAAGTATTTCCAGGTTTATGAATATGAAAGCAATCTGAAGGCTAGATTAGCTGTCTACCAGCTACAAGGTAAGGCTACCTTGTGGTGGGAGGAGACAAATATGGTGCATGCCATAGATGAAAAGACAGTTACTTGGGAAGATTTCCAGGAAAAATTCAAGGATCGCTACTTGAATGAGCGGTACTATGATGACAAAGAAAAAAAATTTCATGAGCTTAGATTGGGACAGCTCACTATCGATGAGTTTGTTACTAAATTTACCAATCTATTAAGATATGTACCTTACATAAGGGAAGAAAAGGCAAAGGTACAGAGGTTTCTGAATTGTTTGCCTATGGTATACAAAGAGAAAATTGAGTTTGACAACCCAAAAACAATGGACGAAGCTGTTAGGAAAGCCAGATTGTGTTACCAACAGTTCAAAGGAAAAACTGATCAAGGAAAAAGTTGGGTAAGTAAAAATGAATTCAAAGGGAGAAAACCGAAACCAGCCTATTTGAAGAATTTTGGCAGAGATCATCAGCGGAAAAGATTTGGAAAACCCAAAGAAAGTCAAACTGCAAAGTCTCAAGTGGCATCAAAACCAATAGAGGGAGACAGTAAAAAGGAGGGAACAGTCAGAATGAAGGAGCCTTGAAATGTTGGGGCTATGGAGAACCCCATCTTTTGAGGGACTGCCCCCATAGAAATGTTCATATGCTCATGGGGGATCGGGAAGCGACAACAGTAAACGATATAGCCAGAAACATACCAACTATCAGTGCAGCCCTAGAAAATCAGCAAGCAGAACATCAAGCAACCATGGTGGAAATGGAGGGTAAGATTTCTGACCTACTTGTTTCTGTTCTGATTGATCCAGGTGCTTCTTTGAGTTACATTAGTCCAAAGATTGTAGAAAAATGTAACTTAAAAACTGAAAAATTTCAACAGTCATGGTTGGTACAGCTGACCACTGGAACAAAAAGAAAGGTAACACATAAACTTCCCAGAACAGAAATCCAATTAAATGAGTTTCGAACAGAAGTGAATTTGAACATTCTACCTTTAGGGTCATATGATCTATTGATAGGAATGGATTGGCTGGAAAAGAGGAAAGCTTTGATGAATTGTTGGGATAAGACCTTGCATTGTGTAGATGAGGAAGGGAAAATTTTTATTCTCAAAGGGAAACCAAAACCAATTTCTGTCAGACAAATTTCAGCATTGCAATTAAAAAGAATAGCTAGAAAAGGATATCAGGTTTACGCAGTGCATGTGGAAGACACAGAACAGAAAACTGAAGAAGAATTACTAGATACTGTAACAGTAATAAGAGAATTCAAGGAATTTTTTCCAAAGGAAATCCCTCATCTTCCCCCCAAAAGAGAGATTGACTTCTCAATCGATCTGGTGCCAGGAGCAACACCTATTTCACGAGCACCTTAACGAATGAGTCCTCCTGAACTTATAGAATTGAAAATGCAACTGTAAGAACTGCTAGACAAAGGGTATATCAGACCAAGTGTGTCTCCTTGGGGAGCACCAGTGCTGTTCGTGAAAAAGAAAGATGGAACTTTCAGGATGTGAATTGATTATAGGCAACTAAATAAGTTGACCATTAAAAATAGATATCCTTTTCCTAGAATTGATGATCTTTTTGATCAGGTGAGAGGAGCTTCAGTATTCTCAAAAATTGACTTAAGAACTGGTTACCACCAGCTCAGAATTAAAGAGGAAGACATCAGCAAAACGGCCTTTCGAACCAGGTATGGCCACTACGAATTTGTAGTCTTACCTTTTGGTTTGACAAACGCCCCTGCCACATTCATGTGCCTAATGAATAGTGTGTTAAACAAGTATTTGGATAAATTTTTCCTTGTGTTCATAGATGATATTTTAGTTTACTCAAACAGTGAAGAGGAACACAAAGAACACTTGAGGATAGTATTGCAAACTCTAAAGGAAAATCAGCTATACGCTAAATTTAGCAAATGTGAGTTCTATAAGGACAAGATCCAATACTTGGGTCATATTATTTCTGAACAAGGCCTTGCTGTTGATCCGGAAAAGATAAAGGCTATAAAAGAATGGCCAGTACCCTCTGATGTTTCAGCAGTTAGATCATTTATGGGGATTGCCGGCTATTATCGCAGCTTTGTGGAGAGATTTTCTGCCATAGCACATCCCATCACTTCCTTACAGAGGAAGGGTGTTAAGTTTGTATGGACTGAAAAATGCCAAAACAGTTTTAACCAATTAAAGCTGAAACTTACCACAGCCCCTATACTGAAGATTGCAGATCCTAATAAGGAATTTGTAGTATGTACAGATGCATGCAGAGAAGGATTGGGAGGAGTTCTTTTGCAGGAGAACTCAGTGATTGCCTACGAATCCAGGAAAATGAAAATACATGAACAGAATTATAGTGCCTATGATTTAGAGTTAGCAGCTGTTATTCATGCTTTGAAAATGTGGCGGCACTATCTTCTTGGAAAAAGATTTACATTGATGACTGATCATATTAGTCTCAAATATTTCTTTTCTCAAACTGAATTGAATGCCAGACAAGCCAGATGGCTGTCCTTTTTAAGTGAGTTTGACATGGATATAAAACATATTAGAGGAAAGGAGAATAAAGTTGCTGATGCATTAAGCAGAAATGCTTGTCAGCATATCAATAATATTGGAAGTAGTGCTCAGATAGATATAGAAGAATTGGTGAATAAGGCAGCAAATCAGGACCCAAATTATGAAACACTTCTGGTAAAACTACAGAAAAAGGAGAAAACTGATTTTTCCCAAAACCAAAAAGGGCTGATTTGTTATAAGAACAGATTGTATATCCCCAATGTAGAGTCTTTAAAAAGAGAGATTCTGGATGAGTATCACAAACAACCCTATGCAGGACACCCAGGGTATCAGAAAATGTTAACAGCCCTGAAAAAGAAGTTGTTCTGGCCAGGAATGAAGAGAGAGGTAGCAGAATATTTAAGTAGATGCATGGAATGTCAATTAGTTAAGGTGGAACATCAGCATCCTGCCGGCCTTCTGAACCCTTTGCCCATTGTAGAATGGAAGTGGGACACCGTTTCCATGGACTTCATTACAGGATTACCCAAAACCAGACACCAGCATGATTCTGTAATGGTAGTGGTAGACACTTTAACCAAAGCTGCTCACTTTATACCAGTGAAATCTACCTTTGGAACAACTCAAGTAGTGAATGTGTTTCTGAAGGAGATAGTAAGGCTCCATGGAGTTCCTAAGGTGATTGTGTCTGATAGGGATGCTAAGTTTACAACAGCCTTTTGGAAGGGGTTATTTGGAGGAATGGGCACTAAATTGAATTTTAGCACCGCCTACCACCCTCAGACTGATGGTCAAACGGAAAGAACATATCAAATTTTGGAGGACATGCTGAGAATGTATGTGATGGATAGACCCTCCAAGTGGGAAGATTTATTACATTTAGCTGAATTTGCCTATAATAACAGCTATCAATCCTCCATTAAAATGAGTCCGTTTGAGGCACTATATGGAAGGAAGTGTCGTACCCCTTTGAGCTGGAGTCAACCAGAAGACAAACTGATGTTGGGACCCGAAGCTTTACAAGAAATGCAAGGAATTGTAAAACAGATACAAAAGAACATCAAGACAGCACAAGATCGCCAGAAGAGTTATGCAGATAAGAAAAGAGTGCATAGAGAATTTAAAGTTGGGGAGCATGTATATTTGCGTATTAAACCCAAAAAGAGCACCCTTTATGCTGGGAGTTGTGCCAAATTGTCCCCTCGATATTGTGGTCCATTTGAAATATTAGAAAGGGTGGGACCAGTGGATTACAAGCTGGCCTTACCACCCCATGTTAGATTTCATGATGTAGTTCATGTTTCATTGCTAAAAATATATGTGCATGATGCTTCTCACATAGTTGATTGGAATGTTGTACAGGTGGAACCAGAAGGGGAGTTTCTGCCAGAACCGCTTCAAATATTGGAGCGGGAAGAAATTGAATTGAGAAGCAGAACAGTAGCTAGAGTAAAGGTGCAGTGGAAGCACTTTACTACTGAAGAAGCTACCTGGGAACGAGAGACTGAAATGATGGAAAAATATCCATTTTTATTTGCAAAATAAACTCTAGTAGTTGAATAATAACACCGTGCACAGTGTTTATTTTCAGAGGGGGAATATGTAACACCCCCAATTCATGTGATTGCATTTTAAAGTTGGATACTTGAACTTTACATCCTAAGGGGAGTGGACCCCAAAGGATAATTATTTTGTGAATGTAATTAAACATTTGATTGAGGAAATGAATAAATTATTGTGGTGCAAATTGACCAAAAATGTGATGATGAGATCACTTTCTAAATCTGTGAGGATGGATGAGGCAAATATTTCCCCACAATATTTCAAAAATCCTTGGAAGATAGTAAGTTTTAAATTTAGATTTTTGAGGAAAAATATGAATTTCCCCAATGATGAGGAAAGTAGTTGGGAAGAGGTAAAAAGCCGGAAAAGCTGAGGAAAAGCATAAAACAGCTTTAAATAATCCCTAAGTGGGAAGCCTAGGCAAACAGGAAGAAAAGCATCCTGAAATTATGGACGCAGAATTAGAAACATGCTTTGGGTAACAATAGCTTAAATAAGCTGCTCTTGTACAGATTAGAGGTTAATCTGCTATAGGAGGTGATCTCAGCTCGGAGGTGAGTTCTGGGAGACAGAAGAACTCTAAGGTTGAGAGGTTGGTCTACTGCACGAGTGGTATGTCTTTGAGAAAATTTGTCTTATTGTTTGTTATAGTATGAATTGGCTACATATAAAAACAAAATTTATTTCTAAGTTAGTTCATATTTTTAGTCTACATTTAACAGAATGTAATCACCAGATAATAACCTGATCATTCTGTATAGTTGTAGAGGAACATCCTGTAAAGTAGAATTCCACAGAGTGTTTAAACCCAGGGTGGGTCTAAATCTGAGGAAACCTTGTTCTTTCAGGAAACACTGTGGAATTGTGTTTAATCTGCTTCTGTTTCCAAGCATAAATTTTATTTCAGCTATCATAGAGAGAAATGGAATTAACTATAGTACACTAGAACAATAGCTGGATATTAGTTATAAATTATACTGTCTATGAAAAGAACAGAGGGAGAGACTCAATAGACTGATCTCAGGTTCAGCCAAACACTCCATTATAATTCCAGAAAATCAAATGATCTTAGACAACAAGGAAGTCCATAAGCCCTTACTCTAGTGCAAGAAAGTAGTAGATGTTCATAAACAAATAAATAGGAAAAAGGACCAGACAATGGTCTCATGGATCTATTCTAATATCATAGTACTGAGAATGAATACATAAAGTGCAGACATTATGAGTAAGCAGTTGAGAAGCATAGGAGTAAGAAGTAAATAAATTGCAACATTTTGCACAGTAGCAATTATTTAACCAACTTTCTCTTGACTATGAGGAAGGTGAAAAGAGTTCAAAACCCATTACCAGCTCTTCAGAAACCAGCTACCATCAGACACACAGGTAGATACGAGCTGTAACTAATTGCAAGAAAATGAGAAGAAATTGGAGAATAGAACTATGCTTGCATACCTTTGAAAAATGAGAAATTATAAAGTATAGACTTTCATACATAGAAATCATCTATTGATAAACAAGAATGGTCTCATAAATGTCCAGCAAGCTGTTCATATGTCTAGACAGTCAGGCATAAAACCAGTTCAGTGTAACCAGGAGCAGAGGCAACTGTAATTATGCTATAAATACCAAAGTATAGACTTTACACGGAAAAGAGTGAACAAATCACATCAGAGGAATAGATAAATATCATATATAACAACCTGTAAATTCTGATGTATGCAATTAAGAAATCTGGAATGTCAGTAGCATTTCCAGAAAACAAAATAAGTTCAGACGAGCAAATTAAACAAAGCCAAATGCCATGGTATGAAATTATATGCATTATTTATACAGTCCCTGTACATTTAAAATTGTGGCGGAGTATATTAAAATCGACCTAAGACAATAGGAAGTATATAATTGTCCAAAATTTTCAAAAGAAATATTGAGCCTATTAGGCTGGGGTACATAAATCACAATCCCGATCTCAACATAACGAATTTAGACAAGCGTCGTCCAATGATGACAACGCTAACAAGAATAAAAACGAAAAACCCTGACTCAGAGAGTGAGTCTCGTTCTGCCTGCGACCTTGCGCAACATCACCAGAGAAGCGTTGTTCAACGCTCACAATATAACGCATCAGGAGAGGAGAAGTAACCCCATACATATACCGACCTGGAGGGCAAGGAGACCGAGGTTAGCTTCCACGCGATGGAAAAGGGTCACCCTCTACTGTCATAAGTACGCAGGAGTCCTTTGGATTTACCTGTAGAAAACAAAAACGACCCAAAACGCCAGTTAGTCATTGCGCCATCGTAGATGAACGAGCGCATAAATGAAATAAGCTCGGTATTAAAACTACTACCTGTGGAATGTAAACCCTCAGACGCGTCGAGCCCTGTCCTCGACCATTCCACAGAGAGGGATTAATATAAGTTACCCTCGAGAATAAAATGACGAAACCAATAATTATATGCTGGAATGGCAAGAATAAATAACATAACTCATATAGCTCCATGGAACAGGAGGCATTCGCTTGAGGAGAGGCGACACAGGAGGTATCGTATCAATCAGTCGCAATTTAAATATAACCAGAGAAGGGTTGAAGTGAACTCTGAAATTTTCAACCAACTACACCATGCACTGAACGGAGACCTGGAATATCGAAAAACAAACCAGACACATTCAACTTACTGATTATTCAATGTATATATATATAGAGATTCAGCGCCAAGCGTATGGCCTCTGCAAACTAAGTATGAATCATTCACACCTGAAACAGAATTAGGATGTACATGGGAGAATTACCTGACTGCATATTGAAGAACGAGAGGCGTCATATTTTCTCTCGGCAACGGAGAGTCGAAACCGTCGGCCGAAGTGGAAGGGCGTAGTCGCGGAGGAGGCCTGCAAATGATGAGCGCGGAAACCGACTAAACTCCACACTCTGAACTTATATAAGCCTTCGTTAAACCACATGAACCCTAACTAAAAACGATCGCCATCGTCCACTTGGCAGCATCGTAACAGTTAAGCCACGGATCGAGGGGTAGCCTGGGAGAGTTAATACCGTCGTATCCAAATTTATGGATGCAGATGCGAATTGAATTCTATATGTCCTGTGCCAGTATCGGCGTGGGTGTTGATCACCACGTATGCTAAGTATGCCATCGACGTGGACTCACCACGTCAGCCAACGCAAGGGCATAAAACCATACAACCCGCATTTAGTTAGCACAACGCCTGACGTGGATAAAAATTCCACCATGACGAGGCCCAGAGAAACTCAATCTGGGGTGATAATGCACTCTTCGTGTAGAGTAATACCCATGCCAGTACTATCTATTAAATCGATTTAAAGTCTGAGGTACCAGGGTGAGTGGTCATATCAACCCAAGCGCATGTACATGATAATACCAAACGCATGAGGAAAGTCCATTCATAATAAAATGTATTTCAAATTTTATGACAAGGCTATAACCATATATATATCGACATAATGATGGCTATTTGATAAGTCAACAATGCCTTAGGGCAACAACGCATACAATGAAATTTATATAACATATGTTCATAGTCCATATGGGTTACGTGTGAGTTCAATAATTTCATAAATGGGATGCATGACCATGAAGCTAAAGGAGAATGGCTATACGAGACCTATGTAAATATTTGGTTTGTATAAATCATCTCCATAGTTATAATAAAATAACATAAGACGAGAGATAATGATAGAGGGTATTATTGCAACATGATGAAATGAAAACGATCATAGTGAAAGGATTGATATGTCATAATAACCCTATGCTCACAAGCTTGCATTCGTAAAGGAAAATTTTTTTGGGGTCAAATTGGAGGTGTGACAAATGGTATTAGAGCCCAAGTTATAAAACTAGGCTGGTGACTTTGTGCTCACGATTGCTGTGTACTCACTGTGTAATTTTATTGCTGGAGCAAAAGTTTTGTTTTTTTTGTTTTGTTTTTTCTGTTCAGTGACCTGTGCTATGTAGTGTACAGTGAGGTGATAGAATGGAAGAAGGTGGTGAAATTTATGTAGATCTGCGTGGTGAGCTAGATCCCAATGCGGCCATGATGGTTATGTTGCAAAATTTGCACCAAGAATTGGCTGAGATAAAAAGCCAGAATGACAGATTGTCATTAGCCAGTGAGGAGCAGGAAAAGCTCATCAGGGAATTAACCTCACGGAACAGCCAAGAAGGCGAAGGTTCCGGGAAGAGGAAAACCGATTAATCTGATGAGGAAGATGCTATTCGACATCAAAATAAGCAGAAAAAGGAATTACAAGGGGAATTCCAGAAAATCAAACCTCCCTCCTATGATGGGGAAAAGGAGGAGGATGCTGAAGCCTGGTTGCTGAATATGATTAAGTATTTCCAGGTTTATGAATATGAAAGCAATCTGAAGGCCAGATTAGTTGTTTACCAGCTACAAGGTAAGGCTACCTTGTGGTGGGAGGAGACAAAGATGGTGCATGCCATAGATGAAAAGACAGTTACTTGGGAAGATTTCCAGGCAAAATTCAAGAATCGCTACTTGAATGAACGGTACTATGATGACAAAGCAAAAGAATTTCATGAGCTTAGATTGGGACAGCTCACTATCGATGAGTTTGTCACTAAATTTACCAATCTGTTAAGATGTGTACCTTACATAAGGGAAGAAAAGGCAAAGGTACAGAGGTTTCTGAATTGTTTGCCTATGATATACAAAGAGAAAATTGAGTTTGACAACCCAAAAACAATGGACGAAGTTGTTAGGAAAGCCAAATTGTGTTACCAACAGTTCAAAGGAAAAACTGATCAAGAAAAAAGTTGGGTAAGTAAGAATGAATTCAAAGGGAGAAAACCGAAACCAGCCTATTTGAAGAATTTTGGCAGAGATCATCAGCGGAAAAGATTTGGAAAACCCAAAGAAAGTCAAACTGCACAGTCTCAAGTGGCATCGAAACCAATAGAGGGAGACAGTAAAAAGGAGGGAACAGTCAGAATGAAGGAGCCTTGAAATGTTGGGGCTGTGGAGAACCCCATCTTTTGAGGGACTGCCCCCATAGAAATGTTCATATGCTCATGGGGGATCGGGAAGCGACAACAGTAAACGATATAGCCAGAAACATACGAACTATCAGTGCAGCCCTAGAAAATCGTCAAGCAGAACATCAAGCAACCATGGTGGAAATGGAGGGTAAGATTTCTGACCTACCTGTTTCTATTCTGATTGATCCAGGTGCTTCTTGGAGTTACATTAGTCCAAATATTGTAGAAAAATGTAACTTAAAAACTGAAAAATTTCAACAGTCATGGTTGGTACAGCTGGACACGGGAACAAAAAGAAAGGTAACCCATAAACTGCCCAGAACAAAAATCCAATTAAATGAGTTTCGAACAGAAGTGAATTTGAACATTCTACCATTAGGGTCATATGATTTATTGATAGGAATGGACTGGCTGGAAAAGAAGAAATCTTTGATGAATTTCTGGGATAAGACCTTGCATTGTGTAGATGAGGAAGGGAAAATTTTTATTCTCAAAGGGAAACCAAAACCAATTTCTGTCAGACAAATTTCAGCTTTGCAATTGAAAAGAACAGCTAGAAAAGGATATTAGGTTTATGCAGTGCATGTAGAAGAGACAGAACAGAAAACTGAAGAAGACTTATTGGATACTGTACGAGTAATAAAAGAATTCAAGGAAGTTTTTCCAAAGGAAATCCCTCATCTTCCCCCCAAAAGAGAGATTGACTTCTCAATCGATCTGGTGCCAGGAGCAACACCTGTTTCACGAGCACCTTATCGAATGAGTCCTCCTAAACTTATAGAATTGAAAATGCAACTGCAAGAACTGCTAGACAAAGGGTATATCAGACCAAGTGTGTCTCCTTGGGGAGCACCAGTGCTGTTCGTGAAAAAGAAAGATGGAACTTTCAGGATGTGCATTGATTATAGGCAACTAAATAAGTTGACTATTAAAAATAGATATCCTTTGCCTAGAATTGATGATCTTTTTGATCAGGTGAGAGGATTTTCAGTATTCTCCAAGATTGACTTAAGAACTAGTTACCACCAGCTCAGAATTAAAGAGGAAGACATCAGCAAAAAAACCTTTAGAACCAGGTATGGCCACTACGAATTTGTAGTTCTACCTTTTGGTTTGAAAAACGCCCCTGCCACATTCATGTGCCTAATGAACAGTGTGTTAAACAAGTATTTGGATAAATTTGTCCTTGTGTTCATAGATGATATCTTAGTTTACTCAAACAGTGAAGAGGAACACAAAGAACACCTGAGGATAGTGCTGCAAACTCTAAAGGAAAATCAGCTATACGCTAAATTTAGCAAATGTGAGTTCTATAAGGACAAGATCCAATACTTGGGTCATATTATTTCTGAACAAGGCCTTGCTGTTGATCCAGAAAAGATAAAGGCTATAAAAGAATGGCCAGTACCCTCTGATGTTTCAGCAGTTAGATCATTCATGGGGATTGCCGGCTATTATCGCAGATTTGTGGAAAGATTTTCTGCCATAGCACATCCCATCACTTCCTTGCAGAGGAAGGGTGTCAAGTTTGTATGGACGGAAAAATGCCAAAACAGTTTTGACCAATTAAAGCTGAAACTTACCACAGCCCCTATACTGAAGATTGCAGATCCTGATAAGGAATTTGTGGTATGTACGGATGCATGTAGAGAAGGATTGGGAGGAGTTCTGTTGCAGGAAAATTCTGTGATTGCCTACGAATCCAGAAAACTGAAGATACATGAACAAAATTATAGTGCCTATGATTTAGAGTTAGCAGCTGTTATTCATGCTTTGAAAATGTGGCGGCACTACCTTCTTGGAAAAAGATTTACATTGATGACTGATCATATTAGTCTCAAATATTTCTTTTCTCAAACTGAATTGAATGCCAGACAAGCCAGATGGCTGTCCTTTTTAAGTGAGTTTGACATGGATATAAAACATATTAGAGGAAAGGAGAATAAAGTTGCTGATGCATTGAGCAGAAATGCTTGTCAGCATATCAATAATATTGGAAGTAGTGCTCAGATAGATATAGAAGAAATGGTGAATAAGGCAGCAAATCAAGACCCAAATTATGAAACACTTCTGGTAAAACTACAGAAAAAGGAGAAAACTGATTATTCCCAAAACCAAAAAGGGCTGATTTGTTATAAGAACAGACTGTATATCCCCAATGTAGAGTCTTTAAAAAGAGAAATTCTGGATGAGTATCACAAACAACCTTATGCAGGACACCCAGGGTATCAGAAAATGTTAACATCCCTGAAAAAGAAGTTGTTCTGGCCAGGAATGAAGAGAGAGGTAGCAGAATATTTAAGTAGATGCATGGAATGTCAATTAGTTAAGGTGGAACATCAGCATCCTGCCGGCCTTCTGAACCCTTTTCCCATTTCAGAATGGAAGTGGGACACCGTTTCCATGGACTTCATTACAAGATTACCCAAAACCAAATACCAGCATGATTATGTAATGGTAGTAGTAGACACTTTAACCAAAGCTGCTCAGTTTATACCAGTGAAATCTACCTTTGGAACAGCTCAAGTAGCGAATGTGTTTCTGAAGGAGATAGTAAGGCTCCACGGAGTTCCTAAGGTGATTGTGTCTGATAGGGATGCTAAGTTTACAATAGCCTTTTGGAAGGGGTTATTTGGAGGAATGGGCACTAAATTGAATTTTAGCACCGCCTACCACCCTCAGACTGATGGTCAAATGGAAAGAACAAATCAAATTTTGGAGGACATGCTGAGAATGTATGTAATGGATAGACCCTCAAAGTGGGAAGATTTCTTACATTTAGCTGAATTTGCCTATAATAACAGCTATCAATCCTCCATTAAAATGAGTCTGTTTGAGGTACTGTATGGAAGGAAGTGTCGTACCCCTTTGAGCTGGGGTCAGCCAGAAGACAAACTGATGTTGGGACCCGATGCTTTACAAGAAATGGAAGGAATTGTCAAACAGATACAAAAGAACATCAAGACAGCACAAGATCGCCAGAAGAGTTATGCAGATAAGAAAAGAGTGCATAGAGAATTTAAAGTTGGGGAGCATGTATATTTGCGTATTAAACCCAAAAAGAGCACCCTTTATGCTGGGAGTTGTGCCAAATTGTCCCCTCGATATTGTGGTCCCTTTGAAATATTAGAAAGGGTGGGACCAGTGGCTTACAAGCTGGCCTTACCACCCCATGTTAGAGTTCATGATGTATTTCATGTTTCATTGCTAAAAATATATGTGCATGATGCTTCTCACATAGTTGATTGGAATGTTGTACAGGTGGAACCAGAAGGGGAGTTTCTACCAAAACCGCTTCAAATATTGGAGCGGGAAGAAATTGAATTGAGAAGCAGAACAGTAGCCAGAGTAAAGGTGCAGTGGAAGCACTTTACTGCTGAAGAAGCTACTTGGGAATGAGAGACTAAAATGATGGAAAAATATCCATTTTTATTTGCAAAATAAACTCTAGTAGTTGAATAATAACACCGAGGACGGTGTTTATTTTCAGAGGGGGAATATGTAACACCCCCAATTCATGTGATTGCATTTTAAAGTTGGATACTTGAACTTTACATCCTAAAGGGAGTGGACCCCAAAGGATAATTATTTTGTGAATGTAATTAAACATTTGATTGAGGAAATGAATAAATTATTGTGGTGCAAATTGACCAAAAATGAGATGATGAGATCACTTGCTAAATCTGTGAGGATGGATGAGGCAAATATTTCCCCACAATCTTTCAAAAATCCTTGGAAGATAGTAAGTTTTAAATTTAGATTTTTGAGGAAAAATCTGAATTTCCCCAATGATGAGGAAAGTAGTTGGGAAGAGGTAAAAAGCTGGAAAAGCTGAGCAAAAGCATAAAACAGCTTTAAAGAATCCCTAAGTGGGAAGCCTAGGCAAACAGGAAGAAAAGCATCCTGAAATTCTGGACGCAGAATTAGAAACATGCTTTGGGGAACAATAGCTTAAATAAGCTTCTCTTATATAGATTAGAGGTTAATCTGCTATAGGAGGTGATCTCAGCTCGGGGGTGAGTTCTGGGAGACAGAAGAACTCTAAGGTTTGGAGGTTGGTCTACTGCACGAGTGGTATGTCTCTGAGAAAATTTGTCTTATTGTTTGTTATAGTATGAATTGGCTACATATAAAAACAAAATTTATTTCTAAGTTAGTTCATATTATTAGTCTACATTTAACAGAATGTAATCACCAGGTAGTAACCTGATCACTATGTATAGTTGTAGAGGAACATCCTGTAAAGTAGAATTCCACAGAATGTTTAAACCCCGGGTGGGTCTAAATCTGAGGAAACCTTGTTCTTTCAGGAAACACTGTGGAATTGTGTTTAATCTGCTTCTGTTTCCAAGCACAATTTTTAGTACAGCTATCATAGAGATAAATGGAATTAACTATAGTACACCAGAACAATAGCAGGATATGAGTTACAACGTATACTGTCTATGAAAGAACAAAGGGAGAGACTCAATAGACTGACCTCAGGTTCAGCCAAACACTCCATTATAATTCCAGGAAATCAAATGATCTTAGACAACAAGGTAGTCCATAAGCCCTTACTCTAGTGAAGGAAAGTAGTAGATATTTATAAATAAATAAATAAATAAAAGACCAGACAATGGTCTCATGGAACTATTCTAATATCATAGTACTGAGAATGAATACATAGAGTGCAGAAATTATGAGTAAGCAATTGAGAAGCATAGGAGCAAGAAGTAAATAAATTGCAACATTATACACAGTAGCATTTATATAACCAACATTCCCTTGACTATGAGGGAAGTGAAAAGTTAAACCCATTACCCGGCTCTTCGAGAAACCGGCTACCATCGGACACAGTCAAATACGGCGTAACTAACTGCGAGAAAATGAAAGGAAAGAAGGCGGAGAATAGAACTATGCTTGCATACCTTTGAAAAATGAGAAATTATAAAGTATAGACTTTCATACATGAAATCATCTATTGATAAACAAGAATGGTCTCATAAATGTCCGACAAGGCATTTACGCATACAGGCAGGTCGGGCATAAAACCGATTCGGTGTAACCGGGGAGCGAGAGGCAAGTTTGTGATTATCTTTATAAATACCAAAGTATAGACTTTACACGGAAAAAAGAGTGAACAAATCACATCGGAGGAATAGATAAATATCATATATAACAACATGTAAATTCGATGCTTGTCACAGTTAAGAAATACGGGATATCGGTAGCATTTTTTTTTTTTTTTTTTTTTTTTTTTTTTCGAGAGAAAACAAAATAAGTTCAGACGAGCAAATTAAACAAAGCCAAATGCCATGGTATGAAATTATATGCATTATTTATACAGTCCCTGTACATTTAAAATTGTGGCGGAGTATATTAAAATCGACCTAAGACAATAGGAAGTATATAATTGTCCAAAATTTTCAAAAGAAATATTGAGCCTATTAGGCTGGGGTACATAAATCACAATCCCCATCTCAACAGAACGAATTTAGACAAGCGTCGTCCAATGATGACAACGCTAACAAGAATAAAAACGAAAAACCCTGACTTGGAGAGTGAGTCTCGTTCTTCCTGCGACCTTGCGCAACATCACCAGAGAAGCGTTGTTCGACGCTCACAATATAACGCATCAGGAGAGGAGAAGTAACCCCATACATATACCGACCTGGAGGGCAAGGAGACCGAGGTTAGCTTGCACGCGATGGAAAAGGGTCACCCTCTACTGTCATAAGTACGCAGGAGTCCTTTGGATTTACCTGTAGAAAACAAAAACGACCCAAAACGCCAGTTAGTCATTGCGCCATCGTAGATGAACGAGCACATAAATGAAATAAGCTCGGTATTAAAACTACTACCTGTGGAATGTAAACCCTCAGACGCGTCGAGCCCTGTCCTCGACCATTCCACAGAGAGGGATTAATATAAGTTACCCTCGAGAATAAAACGACGAAACCAATAATTATATGCTGGAATGGCAAGAATAAATAACATACCTCATATAGCTCTATGGAACAGGAGGCGTTCGCTTGAATAGAGGCGACGCAGGAGGTATCGTATCAATCAGTCGCAATTTAAATATAACTAGAGAAGGGTTGAAGTGAACTCTGAAATTTTCAACCAACTACACCATGCACTGAACGGAGACCTGGAATATCGAAAAACAAACCAGACGCATTCACCTTACTGATCATTCAATGTATATATATATATAGAGAGATTCAGCGCCAAGCGTATGGCCTCTACAAACTAATTATGAATCATTCACACCTGAAACAAAATTAGGATGTACATGGGAGAATTACCTGACTGCATATTGAAGAACAAGAGGCGTCATATTTTCTCTCGGCAACGGAGAGTCGAAACCCTCGGCCGAAGTGGAAGGGCGCAGTCGCGGAGGAGGCCTACAAATGATGAGCACGGAAACCGACTAAACTCCACACTCTGAATTTATATAATCCTTCGTTAGACCACATGAACCCTAACTAAAAACGATCGCCATCGTCCACTTGGCAGCATCTGAGCAGTTAAGCCACAGATTGAGGGGCAGCCTGGAGAGTTAATACCGTCGTATCAAAATTTATGGAGGCTGATGAGAATTGAATTCTATATGTCCTGTGCCAGTATCGGTGCGGGTGTTGATCACCACGTAGGCAGAGGATGCCAGCGACGTGGACTCGCCACGTAAGCCAACGAATGGGCATAAAACGATGCAACGCTCAGTTAATTAACTCAACGCCTGATGTGGATAAGAATTTCACAATGAAAAAGCCCATAGAAATCCAATCTGGAGTAATAATGCGCGCTATGTGCGGATTTATACCCAAGGCCAGTACTATATACACATTAAATCGAGTTAAAATCTGAGGTACCCGGATGAGTAGTTATATCAAACCAGGCGCATGTACATGATAATACCAAGCGTATGAGGAAAGCCATTCATAATAATATGCATTCGAATTTTATGACAAGGCTATAATCATACATATATATATATATATATATATATAACGAAAGCATCGTGACTATGGCTATTCGAAAGGTTGAAAATGCCTTAGGCAACAACCCATATAATGAAATTTATATAACATATGCTCATAGTTCATATGGGTTACGTTTGAGTTTAATAATTTCATAAATGGGATACATGACCATTAAGCTAAAGGAGAATGGCTATACGAGACCTGTGTAAAGACTAGGTTCGTATAAACCATCTCCCTAATTATAATCAAAATGACATAAGACGGGAAATAGTGACAGAGGGTATTATTGAACATGATGAAATGTAAACTACCATAGTGATGGGATTGAGATGTCATAATAACCCTAGGCTCACTAGCTTGCATTCGCAAAGGAAATTTTTTTTTTTTTTGGGTGAAATTGGAGGTGTGACACTATGGTTAAAACACGAGATTCAAAGTTCAAATCCCCCTGAGATGCCAACCAAAAAATAATATTTTTTTATCTATATATTTATTAAATTTTTAGAATGTGGTTTAATGAAAAAATAAAAATATAATATAAAAGAAATAAATATGACATGATTAAATTTCATGTGGTTTGGATATCTATTTTCAAAAATAAAAAATATAATTTTATCCACTATCCACTCATGGATATTTCAATGCAAACTTCCTAATGCTAATGATTTTGTCTTAATTGCTAACTAGCTTAAATGGGTTTCGTCTTAATGGTCATTGTCTTAAATATAAAGTTCCGTCTTAAATATTTTTGTCTCAAAGTGCTTTTGTCTTAAATCTAAAATTTTGTCTTAAAATATTTTTGTCTCAAATTGCTTTTGTCTTAAAATATATTTGTCTCAAACTGCTTTTGTCTTAAATATAAATTTTTGTCTTAAAATATTTTTGTCTCAATCTCGTTTTGTCTTAAATATAAAATTTTGTCTTAAAATACTTTTGTCTTAAATTGTTTTTTTCTTAAATTTTTTTGTCTCAAATTGTTTTTGTCTTAAATATAAAGTTTTGTCTCAAATTATTTTTGTCTCACACTATTTTTGTCTTAAATTTTATATTTAAGACAATTCAATTGATATTAAATTTTAAAATAAAATAACTAAAATAAAAAGTGACTTTTTAAGACAAAAGATTTTTTTTGTCTTAAACAAATGTCTTAAAATGCCCTTGGTGTAGTAGTGGTTGTATATTTTAATTAACATCTCAATAGAAATAGGTACAACTGTTATTCCTATAATTTCCAGTGAATAAATACAACCACTTTCGAGTATTTTCAAGTAACAGACTCTGCTGTTTTACTGTAAATATAACATGAATGAAATACATTTAGTTCCCTTGTAACTTCTAGGAAAATAAACCCATAGATTATAAACTACGTAGGGAAACCACACCACCCTTCCTATGAGAGGCTGGCTATTACGTCCATTCCTTCTACCCCCGAGATTTTTTCTTCCAGGTGTACAATATAAATCTGATATCCTGATCAAAGTTTAGGCATCATGACTCTCTATCTAGCCTATACTTACTGATCTACTCGACTTCAGATTTTTCCACTGGTCACTGGAGGTCAGGAAATGTTTTCCCTTTAGTCATCATCTCATTTCCCTTTAGTCATCATCTTTTCTCTGTTTCTGGTGTAATTGCTAGACACTTCTTTTCCCGAGGCCTCCTTTTCCTTTTTCCTCTCTCGAAATCAAGTATTTCCCGGAAATCAGAATTTCTCCTGTGGTTCCCATAAGTTCGTTTCTTGCTAGTTACCAATCACATGATAATATTTAATTAATATTTAATTTTATTTAAAGACAAGTTAAATGCATTTAAGTTTAACCAGACTAATGAGTCATAAGTTATTTAAAATAAATCTTCAAAGAAAATTGGGTATTACATTATGTAAAATATTTTAATGTCAATTATGCATGTATTATATATTGTTTTAAAAAAAAATTATGTATATATTGTATAAAGTTATTGAAAAAAAAGGTTTTATGGTTAAAACTTTTGAAGAAGTGCTAGTGTTTCACTGTTTGGTCATTTTTTAGGTATATGTTATTTCTTAGAAATCTAACAAATTTTTTTTGGACTTACAAGTTTAAGTTATTTCCTCTATATAACATTCAAAAATACAACTTAACAATGAAAATTTAAACATTATATTTTGCACTCTAATAAGATTTACACATAAAAAAATTTGATTCCTCTCAACTCATATTAAATCGATACTTCAAATAGATATATACTGTTTTTAAAAATGTTTTTAAAAATTAATTTGAAAGGCAAAAATACATTTATGTAACATTGTTTTCATGCTCTATTTCAACCAAAAGACATTGCTTTATTTCCCTACAAAACAGAAGCATTCGTTGATCAATAGGGTTATTTTTCTTATTTATATCTTTCACGAAATTTATTATTAAAATCCACGATATCAATATTTACCCAATAAATCATTTAACCATTCCCAATAAACCATTTAATCATGATTTGAAAGTGAGTTTGTTGACTAAACTTTTCTTCAAACGCCTTGGCATGCAATGTGAGGTTGTAGCATTAAACACAATCACTTGATATTGCGTTATATAAAAATTGGTAACAAACCTTTTATCGGATCTTGACGTACAAACTCTAAGGCTACTGTATTGCTGGTAGCTAGGAAGCAAAATGGCCACTCTCCCTGAGATCCATGGTTTTTGACTAGCCCAGCTACTGTGTATAGAATTGCAACACCTTCACGCTGTTTAATGCCGCCCGGTGCAACAGAGTAGAGTGGAAACGGATCAGCAAGAAGAAAATCCTGGGGAGAAAAGCTTCGGGTTACATTCCTAGGCTCTAAGCCCTTCATTCAGGAGCTGCCACTGCATATTTTACATGGAGGAAGCCAAGCCCCCGGGGTCACATGTTTACATCTAACTATAACTATCACATAAGCAAATAAGGATGGACCATGTCTGCTGAAATCATAACTATCAGAGATAAGGATATAAGGATGGACCATGTGTCAATTATGTCGATAGGTTTTTTTATGCTCAGAATTATGAGATATTTCAATTTTGTTAGTAAATTTTTTCAAATATGAAAATTCTAAAATATTCTCAAAATCTATTATCCACACAACTACACATATTTGATAAGATATGCATCCTTGATTTGATGTGATGCCATCTATATAGGCCACCATGCAGCCATCCTCCGTTCCTGTTTGTATCTACGCCGAGACCTCTGTGTGGAGCCATAGATTCTCTCGAATGGTTGCAAATGAAAAGACTATCCCTAAATGGAAGGAACAATATGATAGAAAATTGAAACAAATTGAACGTTAGCAATGATATCTAAGAGAATTAATTCCTGATTCATGTCAATGATGTCAGTCACAACATGTATACATGCTCTTCCAATCTAATCTTTTCAATTCCATTGCGAAGTAATCACTAAACTGTTCATCGATACAATTTCAGAAAACAAACACGAAAACAATACATAACCAAGAACAGGTTTACTGATACAATTTCAGAAAACCAAGACGAGAACACTACATATCATCAGATTAAGTAATAGAAAACACAATCATGGCGTAGATAGGCCTCGTCCAAAGAACAACATCCCTTTAGAATACCCAACAAAACCAAAGTATGACAAAAACATTAAAAACATTGGGACGTCTAAGCAAATCTCTAATGTGTTCAAAATATAATCTTGTAAATACAAATATGTAATAGAGGTGAGAATGAATCATATGGTTAAAAATGTCGACTTGATTAATCTAAAAGAAATTTTATAAAAGCTAAAATGTTTACTTTATGAGCAAGAGGAATATATATAATATTAGATAGAACTATTATCAAACAAATTATAAAGTGCAAAGATAAAGATATACATAGCATTTGACATAAAAAAATCTTTAATGTGTTAGAAAATGAATTAATCTCTACTATGTTAAAAAAATGAACCATATTAATTTTTCCAAAGATAAACCAGATTAATCAGAAAAACAATTTATAGGGACGAGAATGTTTACTTTATCAGCAAGTGGAATATATATATTAGATGGAGCCATTGGCAGACAGATTATAGAGTGCAGAGTTAACGATATACAGAGTTTGTTGGGAATTTGAATTATCGTCAACGCTGCGCTCAATAATATGGTTGCCTAGGCTGTCATAGGCTTGCAGCTATCACTTCCAGCCATTTTCTCCATAACAAAAACATACTGAGACTATCTAAGATGGATTCCCGGCTTCAAATGATTGATTGTATGCACTATATAAGGTCGTGGGATGACCAGAACTAGAGCCATCCACCTCTCGATGGTAAAAATGAGTAGAATGTACTGCTTTTGGAGTGGTACAGACTCAGAGTCCGTAGGCAGTACTCACAATGTCAATGGAGATTCACATGAATCGTTAAAAGTTGAGTACGTGAATAATTGGCAGCGAATGCTTGAACAATGGGTGTTTAACGAAGAACACGGTAATAATGTGGAAGCCGATGCTTGAAAATTGATGTCGAATATTCAAAGCCCTTCTGTAACATTTGTGGGGATGCTTTCGACAATTACCTTCATTTTACATGATTCAAATCCCTTAAACGTGACATTCTCCTATTTATTTTTAAATGTTATATCAATTTCCAATCGTACAATTACGATATCTGTACTTTCTGAAACTAATATCAACACATTTAATTATAGATCAATAGTTTTTTGAATTAGTATTACGGTTAGGATGAATTTCTCTCTTTTTTTAAAAACTACACTTCTAAAGAATATATATATATATATATCGTTGATCATGGAGTGGATCATGAGAGTTATGTAAACTCAACTCATTTTGTTGTACTTGTAAACGGCTTTGTGTAAAATTATTACAGCACAAATATGGATCTAGTTGAAGAATAATTGCACAAACTTGCCAATTTGAAAAAGAAAAACAATTAGAATTGAGAATGATATTAATTTATCAATATTAATTTTAGAATCAATACATAAAAGCAACTGAGTTAAGCTTGGTTGTACATGCAATAACTGTGGATAGTTAAAGCTAACTGATGCTAAGTGTGCTTTATGTTCCGCTAATATGCACATGCACCACATGCAAGCACTAGAGTTAACTAGCTAAGCCATGTTCACATTGCTTGTAATCACTCATGTAATCACTCGAGTTAACTAGCTAAACACAAGTGCAGATTGCAAGCAATATCTAGAGTTGAACTAAAACTAATTAAGACTAACTACGTGCATGTAAAGCACTCGAGTTAACTAGCTAAAGACAAGTGCACATCACATGTAGTATTTGGAGTTGAACTAAATCTAATCTATGTGCATGTATACCAACACCCCCCCTTAAGCATAACTTAGGTGAGTTTGATGAAAAATAAATGAGTCCCGACAACATAGCATATGAGAGATTAGGATGGGAGTGAGTGAGATAAAGAAGACTTCCCACAAGCTGGCAGTACAATGTGCAATCAACCAATGGTGTGTCTTTGCCATTCTAAAGTTTTATCCCTGATAAGAAAGGTCTGGTTGTTGGCTTGCAGTCACTGATGTGAAATCGTGCCAAAATATCTCTAGTATAATTTGGTTGAGAAATGGTAATCCCAGAACAACTCTAATTGATCTCTAGTCTAAGGAAGAAATTTATCAAGCCCACGTTTGTCATAGAAAACCGCTTATGCAATGCAGTTTTAATATTAGTAATGACAGAAGCTGAAATACCTGTTATCAAAAGATCATCTACTTAAGTACTATGATCAACAACGAGACAATTTTCTTCAAAAAATAAACATCGGAATCAGATTTGTAGCATACAAAATTTTGAGATAAAAAATAAGAATCCGTCTTTCGATACCATGCTCTAGGTGCCTGCTTGAGGCCATAGAGAGACTTCTTTAGTTTGCATACCAGAGATGAATTGTGCATGTATCCCCATGGCTGCTCCATGTAGATTTCCTCCTCGAGAAGACCGTGAAGAAAGGAGTTCTTCACATCCATATGATGCACCTCCCATCCTCTTGTTGCTGCAATGTTGAGAGCTAGTAGAATGGAATCCATTTTTTCCGCTGGAGCAAAAGTCTCATCATAGTCAACATCATGTGCCTACTGAAAAATTTTGCTACCAATCGTGCCTTATATCAGCTAACTTGGCCATTTGCTGCTTTCTTGGTCTGGTAAACCCACTTGCACCGCACAAGTTTACGATTGGAAGGGAGAAGAATCAAATCCGAAGTTTGTTTTTCAATGAGAGAGTTATATTTCTCATCCATCACTGCTTTCAATTCAGGATTCCAAGTTGCCTCGGCACAAGTCTATGGATCATTCGCACACATCATATAAGCATGCATGGGTATGCATGGCTCCATACCTCCATAGAGTGCTTATATATCTTCCTCAAAATGAGGTATAGAGGCAGGATCATCAAGGAGATCACTCATCCTATGCCATTTTTGTGTTGAAGGTGGTCAAGAATCTTTCGAACTACACGAGGAAGTATGATCTCGATGTTCAACAAATGGTGGTCCAACAGGTGTCACGGGAAAATGATCATCTTCATTAGAGTTCTGATATGAAGTTTCATCGGCATACTCTTCAATGAGTGGTGATGGAATCTTGGAAAAAATTTCATCTGCTAGTGCATGCAAAATATCTTTATCAAACATTACACTCCTTTCAATAAAGAGCTCTTCAGTGTCGATAACAAGCAATCTGTGCCCTTTGAATTCATCATAATATCCAACAAACATGCATGCTTTACTTTGAGGCTCCAAATCATTTCTCTTCTTTTTAGGAATGCGGGTCCATGCAGTAGATCTGAAAATCCAGAAATGACTGACTTCAGGTTGCATGCCAGTCCAAGCCTCAAAATGTGTTTTTCTAGTAACGTATTTTCAAGGAGATTTGTTCTGGATGTATGAGGCACAATTGATAGCTTCAACCCACAATTTTCATGAAAGAGGTCTTGAATATAACATGCAATTAGCCATCTGAATCTCTTTAAGAAATTGATTCTTCCTTTCGGGAAACCCATTTTGCTATGGAGTGTGAGGAATTGTATGCCTCCTTCATTACAAATATTCTAGATATATTTGTTGACATATTCCGTCCCATTATCTGTGCGGAGTATCTTGATGCGTTTTCCAAACTGATTTTCCACACGCACTTTGAAAATCTTTAGATGTTGAAAAACTTCAGAATTGAGTTTCAATAAGTAAACCCAAGTGACTCTTGTATAATAATATATGAATGACAACAAATAGTTTTCTTTTCTCAATGAAAGAACTCGAAATGGACCCATGAGATCACTATGTACAAGTTCCAAAGGTGAAGAGGCTCTCCATGCATGCCACTTCTTGAACTTGTCTTATGCATGCTTTCCAAGAGCACATCCATTACAAACACCAATTGAAAATTCAATGGTCGAAAATACTTTGACCATCCCTTGCTCGCTAAGTTGCTACATATATATGAAATTTAAGTGCCTAAATCTCTAGTGCCAAATCCTACTTTCTTCATTTGCATGCATAAGTAGAAAAATAGAATCTGATTGAGGAACAAAATCAGAAAATGTATATAGACGAGATTTATCATTTACCTTCCCAGATGAAATCTTCAAGTTTGTTTGCATGTTATAAATGCTCATGAAATCCAGGGTAAATTCCAAATTCCTTTCGCTACCTTTGTGTGTCATCTAATACACTGAAAGAAGATTCACAGAAAGCCTTGTAATATGCAAGACATTCTCAAAACATTCATCTTTGAATTGCACTCTTCCTTGTCCAGTTGTTGCAACTGCAGAATTGTCCCCCGTGAGAATAGGAGGTCCTGAGTATGCATGTAGAGAAGAAAATGATTCCTTTGAAGAAGCCATATGATGTGAAGCTCCTGAATCGATGATCCATTCTTGCAGTGTAGAATGAAGATTAATCAAAGCATGCCTATTACCCCTTGTTTCTGATGGTTTTTCCTTCATCTTGTTCTTGGCACTTTCTGGAATGTGATGACCAAGATTATTTTGTTGAAGAGTCTTTTCCATCAAATTAATAGTCTTCTGAATGCAAGAGGATTCAGGATTATAACCTCTATCACAATAAGGACACTTGAAGTTTCCTTTCTTTCCCTTCTTACCCTTGGAGTCGGAAGAATCATCTGGAGGTTTTGGATTTCCTCCCTTTCTTCGATCTGGATCTCTTTTCTTTCATTTTCCTTTGTATTGCTGATTTGGTTTCATATCCAACTTTCCTTTCTCATGCATGGCAAGTGCATGTGCATTTGGAGACTTTAATGAAACCATTTTTATGAGCTTATCCTGCTCATGAATAAGAGACTCAATAAATGCATCAAATTTTGGCATTTTCCATTTTTCTCCAGTTGCAAGTCTAATTGTATGAGATGTGGAAACGAAAAACAACATATTCAGGGCATAATTTAGACAAACTTTAGAAAGGATTAATCGACTTTGTTGTTTTGATTTATCAATCCTGCAATCATGCAGTTGCAGAAGAAATGATTTAAATTTCGTAAAGAAATATTGAATATATTCAAAGATATTTGGATCTAAGGAATTTAGCTCATTTTCGAGAATATGAGCTCGCATCTCATCCTGGTTTCCAAATAAATTTTCTAAGATTGTCCAAACCTCATTTGGAGTGTTGCATGTGTCCACATGGAAACACAATGCTAGAGATATGGATAAAAATAGAAGACCAAAAGCCTTGTCCATCATGTTGAAGTATTTGGATTTTTCAATGACGGAATTGGGTTCAACTTTCGTATTCATAACTATCCGGTACAAGCCTTTGCCTATGAGGTGAAGAAAAATCTCTGGCTTCCATTGGAAGTAGTTATACGGAGTAAGAGTCGTTGAATATGAGAACTCGATTGCGGCGATTCTCAAATATTTTGATCTGAAAATCAAATCATTGAACAATTTCTAATTCTATGCTCTTCAAACTTGCAAAAAAATCTTCAAGCAACATCTAGAAACCCTTGTAGCTCTGATACCATGTAAAATTATTAAAGCACAAATGTGGATCTAGTTGAAGAATAATTGCATAAACTTTCCAAGTTGAAAAATAAAAACAATTAGAATTCAGAATGAATTAATTCATCAATATTAGTTTTAGAATCAATACATAAAAGCAACTGAGTTAAGCTTAGTTTTACATGCAATAACTATGGATAGTTAAAGCTAACTGAAGCTAAGTGTGCTTTATGTTCTACTAATGTGGACATGCACCGCATGCAAGCACTAGAGTTAACTAACTAAGCCAAGTGCACATCAATTGTAAGCACTCGAGTTAACTAGCTAAAGACAATGGCAGATCGCATGCAATATCTAGAGTTGAACTAAAGCTAATTAAGGCTAACTATGTGAAGGTAAAGAACACGAGTTAACTAGCTAAAGACAAGTGCACATCGAAGGTAGTATCTAGATTTGAACTAAATATAATCTATGTGCATGTACACCAAAACTCCGAGATGTGTAAACTCAACTCATTTTGTTGTACGTGTAAAAAGGCTCCCATCAATTTTTTTGAAGGCAAGGTGGGGAGTGCAACACGAATCTTCTCTATGTCCTCTTCTATTCAAAATGGTTATGGATTGCCTCAACAAAAAACATCGGGGTGCCATCTGAGAGGGAGGCTTAAGGGGAATCAAAGTAAGGGGGAAACTGAGACATCTCACAATTCCTCTGTCGATGATATACTGATCTTTGGCATGCTCGTACCGACAGTGGTTGTAATTACACGACATCATCTACCATTTCAGAAATGCAACAGGTATGTTGGAAAATGAACATAAATCTAGGATTTTACATTCAACTGGTGATATGGTGATCACTAAGGAAATTGCATATATTTTCAATTTTAAGTTGGGGCCTTTATCCAAGGGGTTCACATATTTGGGTTTCCATCTTAAACCTACTAGTTACAAAGTTGTAGCTAGACAATGGCTAGTAGATAAATACCAATGCAAAATACACAGTTGGACCCTTCGGTGGCTATATATTGATAATTGGTATGTTCTAGCACAAACAATATTACAACAATTTGTGGTTTACTACACCTTTTGATCTTCCGACTTCAATTATTAGAAAACTGCACGCAATGATTATTAATATTATTGAAATTTGTTTATAATTTTTTTATAAAAAATTTATATATTAAAATATTAAAAACATTAAACATAAAGTATGTTGAAATAATTAGTCTTAATTGCAATATAAGAATGCATAAATAAATATATAAGGAATCTCTTTTTCTAACCATGAACATATTTACATGTATATAAACATATTTCTTTTAAAATATATTTGGTATATTAATTTATAAAGTATATTTTATTATTATGATTATTAATATTTACTTAATTATAATTTTTTATTTTCATCATAGATTAAAATGATGTTATATTTTTATAATAATGTTAGGTTAACGTATTTTTGTTTTTTTGTTTTTTTGTTTTTTTTTCAAAATTTTATAAAAATTATATAATAATTAAATTTATTTTAAGAAATGAATTTACTACTTATGAAATCTTGTAATTCAAATTTTTTTTTTTACTAATTCAATGTTATGTGAATTTTATTAGTTTAATGTTATGTAAAATTACATTATTACTCTCTTTCTAATTATTTTATTACTTTATTAGATTGCATGAAAGTTATTTTACTACTCGCCATGGAATTCCTAAACAGTTTATTGAGCCAATAGACTTATTTCAGCCCTGTATGTGGACAATACGTCGGTATGTCTCTGCTCAATGTGGAGTTAGCACATGTCCTTCGAAAAATAAAAATACAATATTCTCTAAATAAAAAAACAATGTTCACTATAATAAAAAAAACAAAAATCAATATGCTATACATATTTAGTCTTGTGCATATAATGAGTACATGTAAAGTAATTAGAAGTAAAAAATGTTAAAATAAAATGTTTTGATGTTGTATATCATAAAAATATTCAATGTGGGTTATCAATAAAATAATTTAATATGAATTAGTATTGATGTATACTTAAAAATATATTAATAATAAAAAAATAATTTAATTTGCACTCAATGCACAAGTTATGTGTAACATATTCCCCTATATCACACATTCCAACAACAAAATAAAAATTTATTTGATCTCTTAACCATTTAGTGGAATGAAAACACGTAACCCTTTACACATGAATCATTGATTAGCAGCATAGGATAAATGGATCAAAAACTATATATTAGTTCATATGCAATGTTGAACCTTATTAAACAATTGGGTCATTTATACCGTTATAACCTCTTGACACTGTCATAATAGTCTACTTAGGAATAACGGTTTTTTAGAGGGTTTTCTACAGAAATATCTAGAAGGTTAACCATCATCTTCCATGTGGTAGGGTCTCATGGCTCGGGATCCGTGTAAGATGCATCAATGGTCATCAAGCATTGTGTATGGATCGATTGTCCTTAGCACCTAAGGTTGTTTTGTGTAATCGCTTGATTCTCCAACCACCACATTCTTCTCGTCATTGTTATAGCACCATTTACCACCCCCATATTTTTTATTCTCTGAGTCATGGCCTTGGGCAACCCTTTACCTTTAGACTTTGTCATTTTACTAAAAACATTATTTTAAATTTGATACGGGACTTTTCCCTTTAAAATACACATACACACGTGAGTCCATCTACACCAAACCCACCTATATAATTTGAAATATGAAAAAATATAAAATCTCAATTTTTTGGGTGGGGTTTACGAGTTACACTAGGAGCCCACCTACAGGAGTTTGTTGCGTAACTGTATCACAAATGAAACAAATATTTTTATATAGTATAAATACACCTCATGGGAAGGCCTAATGGGGAGAGAAATATAGGATATTAATATTATAGCTAATTGTTCTATGATCAAGTATGATTTATTCTTGTGCCTCCTGCACTCCCAACTATAGGAAACCCTTTTTTCCTCATAGATATGATCATCTCCTTTATATGAAATCTATGTGTATGCATTTGGAAGAGGATATTTGAGGCTTGGGCCAAACGGGTGTAGGAATCGGGTTTACATCAACATTTTTTCGTTCACTTGTCAGCTCCAGTTTTCTGTCAGTGACACCTTCCATATTATATGTTGCAGTTCATCACAACAACATCTTATATGTTGGCACCTGAGTTGTGTGCAGTACCATTTTTCCACTTTTTATGACTTGGTACTTTGAGGATCAGTTATGTGACAACAGTGATCAAACATCTCCTTCGACATCATTGATCACTTCTTCTATATCTAATATTATGATATGATCTTGATATGTACTTTTGCAGCTATTATAAGATGATCCACTATGTATTTCTTAGTTTCCTTTGTACTTATATACATATTGGATCTATTCTACATTTGATATGTAGACATGCTTTACTATCTCTGAGCATGGGTATGTGTGATGTGTGTGTAATATTCCTAATTAGCTTTTAGCTAGTTAGAATATTAAATTTTGTTTTTGTTAATAAGGTAGATGAATAAGAGGGTAGAGGGATTGTTAATTTTGGGAAACTAGGTCCAGAATCCATGTTGTGATGCTTAGATGACGATTCCAATATTTTTATTGGATTCATCTTTCGAAGAGGTGAAAGATCAATCTAAATATCATCTTGATCTGATGAGCAGAAAATTTATTTTGAATTAATTCCACTTATGTGCAAGGTCGGCCAGAATTGTAATGTAGGCTTAGAGCCCCAACAGATGTGTCCCACACCCTCACTTATGGATATATATAGGTCAACGTTGGAGGTCATTTTGACCATCACTCATCACACATTCTCTCTCTACATATGATTGGTTCAATCATCATCTTGGAGGCTTCTCTTCACTTACATGTGGGAAAACACAACAGCTAGGGTTCTGGTCTCTTCTAGGGTTTCTAGCGCATAATTGACTAGCGTTGAATTTGGTTAACGCTTGGTCAAATTGACCCGAAACTCTCCCTAAAATTTGATCTCCTCAATCCGCATTTTTGGCACAAAAAATGAGGTTGGACGTTGACTTTGACCTGACTGCATTGACTTTTGGATGCTGTTGTTTTGCTTTGACCATTATTTGGACAACGTTGACTTTTGCTGACTTTAAGTTGACCATTGTAGAGTTGTCTGAGAGGGTTTTGTGACACATTCTGGTTGGCTGACTATGAAGAGACTTTGCTGGTTGAAGCATCCTGTTGACCGCCATAACGCACCACAACACGTATATTTTGCTGGTCAAGTTAAGTGTATTTTTGGCTTGTCTTCCGTCGATCTATTTGTATGTTATATCAACATTTTACTTTATTGTTTATGTGATTTATGTTTGATATCGGGTATAAAAGTAAAGTTGCAACAAGCATAGAACATCTACAAAATTTTACATGGTATCGGAGCTAAGGTGAAGATAAATCCCAAGTTTGTATTGAGAGAATTCACCGAAGAAGTATCATTTGTCAAGGACCCATGGGTACCTCAAATTATAATGGCTTCAAATCTGATGACAAGTTGTTTGGAAAGGCTGAATTTCATGCCTAGAAGATTTCTTTGGATTTAATGTTGGAAGATCAAGATGTCATGGACTATGTGAAGTGTAAAATCCAAGAGCCTCCATCATCTACACCTGCTGCCACCAAGTAAAAGTATAATAAAGGAGAAATCAAAGAAAAACTAATCATCCAAGATTCCATCCATAAGAGTTTGGTCGCCTACATCTCTGAGCTGCACACATCTAAGGATATGTATGATAATTTGGTCAATATGTTCAGGGCCAACAACGCAAATCAAGTCCTTTTATTTAAGAACCAATTGAAGAATCTTAAGTAAGGAAGGGATTAATCCATTCAATCTTATTTTTTGAAATTGAATGAGATTAGGAATAATATTTTGGCCATTTGGGAGACAATAGTTGATCGAGAAATGGTTCTCACCGCACTTGGAGGTCTCTCCTCTGAATGAATGTATTCATTACTACCAATTCTCAATAATAATGTGATACCTGATTTTGTGAATTATTGACAAGATGCACTCAAGAGGAGACAAGAATGATGGAGTATGAAAATGAAGGTAATGTTGCCTTCAGAGCTCGTGCTAAGAAGAAGAAAAATGGTTGTTCGAGGAACGATAGAAGAGCAGGGGCTCAAGGAAATAACGGAATATGTTACACATGTAACGAGATTGGAGAGTATGCTAGAGAATGCACTAATAAGAAGGATTCTCCTAGGGATGATGACAACAACAAGAACAAGAAGAATGAAAATCAAAGGAACACCAAGTTAAAAGGAAAGAGGAAGACTCCCTCTGGTCGCAATGGAAATGGGAAACCTTTCAAAAGGTAAAGAAATTATAGGTATGAGGAATATAATGTTGTTTATGATTAAAAAATTAATTCATTCTTGTATCTGCCCTCTCTGCTGCATCTCCACTCGACATTATGGATGCCTGGTTGATTGATAGTGGTGTGTTAAGGCACCTCACTTGGTTTAAGGAAGCACTTTCTAATTTGGTTGAGAAGGATACTAATCTGAAAATTATCCTTGGAGATAATGCCACCTATCCTGTGAAAGGGACTGGGACTATGACCCTCCACTTATCTCAACGTGAAGTCCTCCACTTGCAATATGTACTATATCTACCTGATTTGAAGAATAACCTTGTGTCTATTTCAGCCATGGAAGACAAAGGTTTTAATGTGGCATTCCTTGGTGGGAAGGTACACATATGGAAGAAGAGTTTCAAGGAAGCTATGATGATTGGGTTTAGAGTTGGTACACTCTACCAGGTTGGAGGAAGTCCACCGGGGGCTATGACATGTGATACTATCTGTCAAACTGAACTATGGTACTGAAGGTTTAGACACCTTCATTACAAATCCCTTCCCGAAGTAAGGAAGGTGGTGATAGGGATGGCCGAATTCAAAAATGATCATGAAGGTGTATGTCAGGTTTGTGCTGAAGGAAAGCATACAAGGGGACCATTCCCCTCAAGTGTCAGAAAGACATTTGATGTCTTGCAATTGATACATTATGATTTGTCTGGTATGCTGCCCGTGACATCCATGGGAGGATGTTCTTATTATATGACATTTATAGATGAATTCTCTTGCAAGACATGGATATAATTCTTGAACAAGAAGGAGGAGGCTTTCATCTAGTTTCGTACTTTCAAAGCCTTGGTGGAAAATCAAATAGGGAATAAGATCAATATTTTGAGGACCAACAATGACACTGAATATGAGACAAATGAGTTCAATAAATTTTGTAGAGAAGCTCACATCAAGAGAGAGACCACAATTGTATATACTCCTGAGAAAAATGTTGTTTCTGAAAGAAAGAATATGACCATTGTGGAAGCTGCCTGTGCCATGCTATGTGACCAAGGTCTTCCAAAGTTTCTATGTGGAGAAGTTATGAAAACTGCTGTGTACATACAAAATCCATACCCACATTCCCCTTTAGACTCCAAAACTCATGAAGAGGTTTTCTATGGTAAGAAACCTGACGTCTCTCATTTTAGAGTTTTTGGTTGTCCCATTTATTGTCATGTGTCAAAAGAGAAGAGGAGCAAGCTAGATGCTTCTAT
>JAXQQM020075824.1:0-129553 GCA_034641835.2 Pinus albicaulis | reverse complement strand
TTCTAAAATATTTAGAAACGCTTTTAAAATTTATTTTAAAATGTTTCAAAACACTTCTAAAACGTTTTAAATTTATTTTAAAATGTTTCAAAACACTTTTAAAATGTTTTCGTAACCTCCTCGAAGAACTCAGAAGCATTTTAAAAATGTTTTAAAAGTGTTTTAAAATGGTTTAAAAAAATGGTTTTAAAATGTTTTTAGAAAGCTTTTACAATGTTTTAAAAACATTTCAAAACACTTTTAAATTTCTTTTAAAATATTTAAAAGCATTTATTTCATTTTTAAAAATGTTTATAAATAACATTTAATAAAAGTTAAACTAATAAAGTTGACATTATAAACATTTAATAATTTTTATAAAGGTTTTATAAATGGTTTAAAGCTTTTATAAAATATTCTAAATTCTTATTAATATGCTTAAATCAAATATTTAAAGCCTTTAATCATTTTTGATAAAATCGCAAAAAAACGTTTTTAAAAACATTATAAAACACTTTTTAAAATGTTATAACGTGCTTTTAAACACATTTAAAATGTTTTTAAGACATTATAAAACTCGTTTAAAATATTTTTATAAATTTGTAAAATGTTTTAAATGATTTTATAACATTTCAAAATATTTCAAAATCATTCAAAAAATTTCAAAATGTTGTAAAAAACGCTTCCAAGATATTTTAAAACACTTGTAAAATATTTTGAAACGCTTTTAAAATGTTTTAAATTTATTTTTAAATGTTTCAAAACACTTCTAAAATATTTTAAGTTTATATTAAAAGTGTTTTAAAACAAACACATTTAATAAAATCGTAAAAAAAAGTTTCTAGAAACATTATACAACACTTTTTAAAATGTTATAATGTGCTTTTAAAATGTTTTGAAGACATCATAAAACTCTTTTTAAATATTTTTAAAAATTTGTAAAATGTTTTAAAATATTTTTATATATTTCAAAATATTGTCAAACGCTTAAGATATTTTTGAACACTTTTAAATATTTTGAAACCCTTTTAAAATGTTTTAAATTTATTTTAAAATGTTTACAAACACTTTTAAAATGCTTCAAAACACTTTTAAAATGTTTCAAAACACTTGTAAAATGTTTTAAAACATATTTAAATCCTTTTTAAAAACTTGTAAAACATTTTAAAATGTTTTAAAAGTGTTTTAAAATGGTTTTTAAATGTTTTCAGAATGCTTTTACAATGTTAGAAAAACTTTTCAAAACACATTTAAAATATTTGAAAGCATTTATTTAGGTTTTAAAAACGTTTTTAAATAAAATTTAATAAAAGTTAAGCTTATAAAGCTAACATTATAAACATGCAATAATTTTTATAGATGTTTCATAAATGGTTTAAATCTGCTATAAAATATTCTAAATTCTTCTCAATATGTTTAAATCAAATATTTAAAGCGTTTAATCCTTTTATTAAATGTTTTTAATAAAATCGTAAAAAAAGAAACGTTTTTAAAAATATTATAAAACCCTTTTTAAAATGTTATAATGTGCTTTTAAACACGTTTAAAATGTTTCTAACACATCATAAAACTCTTTCAAAATATTTTTAAAAAATTTGTAAAATATTTTAGAGGATTTTTATAACATTTCAAAATATTTCATAAAGTTAAGCTTATAAAGCTGACATTCAATAATTTTATAAATGTTTTAAAAATGGTTTAAACCTTTATAAAATATTCCAAATTCTTATTAATATGTTTAAATCAAATATTTAAAGCGTTTAATCATTTTTAGTAAATCTTTTTAATAAAATCGTAAAAAATAATATTTTTAGAAACATTATAAAACACTTTTTAAAATGCTATAACATGATTTTAAACACGTTAAAAATGTTTTTAAGACATTATGAAACTCTTTTAAAATATTTTTAAAAAGTTGTAAAATGTTTTAAAGGATTTTTATAACGCTTCAAAATATTGTAAAACACTATCAAGATATTTCAAGACACTTTTAAGATATTCTGAAACGCTTTTAAAATATTTTGAAATGCTTTAAGATTTATTTTAAAATGTTTCAAAACACTTCTAAAATGTTTTAAATTTATTTTAAAATGTTTCAAAACACTTTTAAAATGTTTTAAAACGTTTTTAAATCCTTTTGAAAAAATTGTAAAAGCATTTTAAAACGTTTTAAAAGTGTTTTAAAATGGTTTAAAAATGTTTTTAGAAAGCTTTTACAATATTTTAAAAAAGGTTTAAAATGTTTCAAAACGTTTTTAAATCCTTTTCAAAAACTTGTAAAGCATTTAAAAACGTTTTAAAAGTGTATCCAAATATGCTCTCAGATTTCAAAACCGAAAAGTTCAGCCCCCGATATCTGTGTTCATTCATTTTTCACAAATCGTCTGAAATGAATCCCGAAATCAATTCGTCACTTTGTGCATCCGAGGCCACACTTGCATCTCCAAAATAGGTATCCAAATATGCTCTTGGATTTTAAAACCGAAAAGTTTAGACCTCGATATTCGCGTGCGTTTGTTTTTCACGGATCATCCGAAATGAGGTCCGAACTCAATTCGTCACTTTGTGCATCTGGGGCCGCACTTGCATCTCCAAAATGGGTATCCAAATATGCTCTCATATTTCAAAATCGAAAATTTCAGCCCCCGTTATCTGCGTCTATTCGTTTTTCACGGATCATCCGAAATGAGTCGCGAAATCGATTTTTCACTATGTGTATGCGGGGCCACACTTGCATATCCCAAATGGGTATCCAAATATGCTCTCAGATTTCACAACCGAAAAGTTCAGCCCCCGATACCCACGTCTTTTCATTTTTCACGGATAGTCTGAATTGAATCCCGAAGTCAATTCGTCACTTTGTTCATCTGGGGCCATGCTTGCATCTCCAAAATGGGTATCCAAATATGCTCTCTGATTTCAAAACCGAAAAGTTTAGCCCCCGATATTCGCGTTTGTTCGTTTTTCACGGATCATCCAAAATGATGCCCAAAATCAATTTGTCACTTTGTGCATCCGAGGCCACGCTTTCATCTCCAAAATGGGTATCCAAATATGCTCTCATATTTCAAAATCGAAAATTTCAGCCCCAGTTATCTGCGTCTATTCGTTTTTCACGGATCATCCGAAATGAGTCGCGAAATCAATTTGTCACTTTGTGCATGAGGGGCCACACTTGCATCTCCAAAATGGGTATCGAAATATGCTCTCGGATTTCAAAACCAAAAAGTTCAACCCCTGATATCCGCGTCCGTTCGTTTTTCACGGATCGTCTGAAATCAGTCCCGAAATAAATTTCTCACTTTGTGCATGCGGGGCCACGCTTTCATCTCCAAAATGGGTATCCAGATATGCTCTCGAATTTAAAAACCGAAAATTTCAACCCCCAATATCCGCATTTGTACATTTTTCAAGGATCATCCAAAATGAATCCCGAAATCAATTCGCCATTCTTTTCCTGCGGGGGCACACTTGCATCTCCAAAATGGGTATCCAAATATACTCTCAGATTTCAAAAACGAAAATTTTAGCCCCCGACATCCGCGTCCGTTCGTTTTTTTACGGATCATCCAAAATGAGTCCCTAAATCAATTCGTCACTTTGTGCATGTGAGGCCACGCTTGCATCTCCAAAATGGTTATCCAAATATGCTCTCGAATTTCAAAAATGAAAATTTCAACCCCGATATCTGCGTCTATTCGTTTTTTACGGATCATCCGAAATGAGTCCCTAAATCAATTTGTCACTTTGTGCATGTGGGGCCACGCTTGCATCTCCAAAATGGGTATCCAAATATGCTCTCGAATTTTTAAACCGAAAAGTTTAGCCCTCGATATTCGCATCTGTTCGTTTTTCACAGATCATCCGAAATGAGGTCCGAACTCAATTCGTCACTTTGTGCATCTGGGGCCACGCTTGCATCTCCAAAATGGATATCCAAATATGATCTCGGATATCAAAACCGAAAAGTTTAGCCTGCGTCTATTCCTTTTTAACGAACTATCTACGCTTCAAATGTTTTTCAGACATTATAAAGCTCTTTTAAAATATTTTAAAAACTTTGTAAAATATTTTAAAGGATTTTTAGAACATTTCAAAATATTTTAAAATATTTCAAAATATTGTAAAACGCTTATCAAGTTAAGCTTATAAATCTGACATTCAATCATTTTTATAAATGGTTCGAAGATTTTATAAAATATTCTAAATTTTCATTAATATGTTTAAATCGAATATTTAAAGTGTTTAATCATTTTTAGTAAATGTTTTTGATGAAATCGTAAAAAAAATTGTTTTACAAACATTATAAATTTTTTTTTAAACTGTTATAGCGTGCTTTTAAACACATTTAAATGTATTTAACACATTATAAAACTCGTTTAAAACATTTTAAGAATTTTGTAAAATGTTTTTAAGGATTTTTATAACATTTCAAAATATTGTAAAACACTTCCAAGATATTTTAAAACACTTGTAAAATATTTTGAAACACTTCTAAAATATTTTGAAACGCTTTTAAAATTTATTTTAAAATGTTTCAAAACACTTCTAAAACGTTTTAAATTTATTTTAAAATGTGTCAAAACACTTTTAAAATGTTTTCAGAACCTCCTGAAGAACTCGTAAAGCATTTTAAAATGTTTTAAAAGTGTTTTAAAATGGTTTAAAAATGTTGTTAGAAAGCTTTTACAATGTTTTAAAAATATTTCAAAACACTTTTAAAATTCTTTTAAAATATTTAAAAACATTTATTTCATTTTTAAAAATGTTTATAAATAACATTTAATAAAAGATAAACTAATAAAGTTGACATTATAAACATTTAATAATTTTTATAAAGGTTTTATAAATGGTTTAAAGCTTTTATAAAATATTCTAAATTCTTATTAATATGCTTAAATCAAATATTTAAAGCATTTAATCATTTTTGATAAAATCGCAAAAAAAACGTTTTTAAAAACATTATAAAACACTTTTTAAAATGTTATAACGTGCTTTTAAACACATTTAAAATGTTTTTAGGACATTATAAAACTCGTTTAAAATATTTTTATAAATTTGTAAAATGTTTTAAATGATTTTTATAACATTTCAAAATATTTCAAAATGTTGTAAAAAGCGCTTCCAAGATATTTTAAAACACTTGTAAAATATTTTGAAACGCTTTTAAAATGTTTTAAATTTATTTTTAAATGTTTCAAAACACTTCTAAAATATTTTAAATTTATATTAAAAGTGTTTTAAAATAAACACATTTAATAAAATCGTAAAAAAAAAGTTTTTAGAAACATTATACAACACTTTTAAAAATGTTATAATGTGCTTTTAAAATGTTTTGAAGACATCGCAAATACTAAAATGTTTTAAAAATTTGTAAAATGTTTTAAAATATTTTTATATATTTCAAAATATTAATCGAAACGCTTAAGATATTTTGAACACTTTTAAATATTTTATGAAACCCTTTTAAAATGTTTCAAAACACTTTTAAAATGCTTCAAAACACTTTTAAAATGTGTTAAATTTATTTTAAAATGTTTCAAAACACTTTTAAAATGTTTTAAAACATATTTAAATCCTTTTTAAAAACTTGTAAAACATTTTAAAATGTTTTAAAAGTGTTTTAAAATGGTTTTTAAATGTTTTTAGAATGCTTTTACAATGTTAGAAAAACATTTCAAAACACATTTAAAATATTTGAAAGCATTTATTTAGGTTTTAAAAACGTTTTTAAATAAAATTTAATAAAATTTAAGCTTATAAAGCTAACATTATAAACATGCAATAATTTTTATAAATGTTTCATAAATGGTTTAAATCTGTTATAAAATATTCTAAATTCTTCTCAATATGTTTAAATCAAATATTTAAAGCGTTTAATCCTTTTATTAAATGTTTTTAAATAAAATCGTAAAAAAAGAAACGTTTTTAAAAATATTATAAAACCCTTTTTAAAATGTTATAATGTGCTTTTAAACATGTTTAAAATGTTTCTAACACATCATAAAACTCTTTTCAAATATTTTTTAAAAAAATTGTAAAATATTTTAGAGGATTTTTATAACATTTCAAAATATTTCATAAAGTTAAGCTTATAAAGCTGACATTCAATAATTTTTATAAATGTTTTAAAAATGGTTTAAACCTTTTATAAAATATTCAAAATTCTTATTAATATGTTTAAATCAAATATTTAAAGCGTTTAATCATTTTTAGTAAATCTTTTTAATAAAATCGTAAAAAATAATATTTTTAAAAACATTATAAAACACTTTTTAAAATGCTATAACATGATTTTAAACACGTTAAAAATGGTTTTAAGACATTATGAAACTCTTTTAAAATATTTTTAAAAAGTTGTAAAATGTTTTAAAGGATTTTTATAACGTTTCAAAATATTGTAAAACACTATCCAGATATTTCAAGACACTTTTAAGATATTCTGAAACGCTTTTAAAATATTTTGAAATGCTTTTAAGATTTATTTTAAAATGTTTCAAAACACTTCTAAAATGTTTTAAATTTATTTTAAAATGTTTCAAAACACTTTTAAAATGTTTTAAAACGTTTTTAAATCCTTTTGAAAAAATTGTAAAGCATTTTAAAACGTTTTAAAAGTGTTTTAAAACGGTATAAAAATGTTTTTAGAAAGCTTTTACAATATTTTAAAAAAGGTTTAAAATGTTTTAAAATCCTTTTCAAAAACTTGTAAAGCATTTTAAAACGTTTTAAAAGTGTATCCAAATATGCTCTCAGATTTCAAAACCGAAAAGTTCAGCCCCCGATATCCACGTCTTTTAATTTTTCACGGATCATCTGAATTGAGTCCCGAAGTCAATTCGTCACTTTTTTCATCTGGGGCCACGCTTGCATCTCCAAAATGGGTATCCAAATATGCTCTCAGATTTCAAAACCGAAAAGTTTAGCCCCCGATATTCGCGTCCATTCGTTTTTCATGGATCGTCCAAAATGAGGCCCAAACTCAATTTGTCACTTTGTGCATCCGAGGCCACGCTTTCATCTCCAAAATGGGTATCCAAATATGCTCTCATATTTCAAAATCGAAAATTTCAGCCCCCGTTATCTGCGTCTATTCGATTTGACGGATCATCCGAAATGAGTCGCGAAATCGATTTGTCACTTCGTGCATGCGGGGCCACACTTGCATCTCCAAAATGGGTATCCAAATATGCTCTCGAATTTCTGGCAAGAAAGGATTAGTTCGGCCCCAGATATCCACGTCTTTTCATTTTTTCAGGATCTCGTACGAATTGAGTCCCGAAGTCATTAGTCTTTGTTCATTTGTGCATACAGGGCCACGCTTGCATCTCGAAAATAGGTATCCAAATATGCTCTCGGATTTTAAAACCGAAAAGTTTAGACCTCGATATTCGCGTGCGTTTGTTTTTCACGGATCATCCGAAATGAGGTCCGAACTCAATTCGTCACTTTGTGCATCTGGGGCCGCACTTGCATCTCGAAAATGGGTATCCAAATATGCTCTCGGATATCAAAACCGAAAAGTTTAGCCCCATCTTCCACGTCTGTTCTTTTTTCACGAACCATCCGAAATGAGTCCCGAAATCAATTTGTCACTTTGTGCATGCGGGGCCACGCTTGCATCTCCAAAATGGGTATCCAAATATGTTCTCAGATTTCCAAACCGAAAAGTTGGCCCACGCGATATCAGCGTCAGTTCCGTTTTTCTGGATTATAAATGAGTCCGAAATTTGTCACTTTGTGCATGTGGGGCCACGCTTTCATCTCCAAAATGGGTATCCAGATATGCTCTCGAATTTAAAAACCGAAAATTTCAACCCCTAATATCCGCATTTGTACATTTTTCAAGGATCATCCAAAATGAATCCCGAAATCAATTCGTCATTCTTTTCCTGCGGGGGCACACTTGCATCTCCAAAATGGGTATCCAAATATACTCTCAGATTTCAAAAACGAAAATTTGAGCCCCCGACATCCGCGTCCGTTCGTTTTTTACGGATCATCCAAAATGAGTCCCTAAATCAATTCGTCACTTTGTGCATGTGAGGCCACGCTTGCATTCTCCCAAAAGTAGTTTATCGAATATGCTCTCGGATTTCAAAGGCGAAAGTTTAGCCCAGATATCACGTATGTTCGTTTTCACGGATCATTGAAATGAGTCCACAAAATCCAATTTGTCCACTTTAATCCATATGGAAAACGCTGCATCTCCAAATGTGTCCAAATATGCTCTCCGGATTTCATACTGAAAAGTTACGCCCCGATATCCCGTACGGTATTCATTTTCTGGATAATTAGAAATCGGTCTCGAAATAAATTCATCACTTTGTGCATGGAATGCATGCATCTCAAAATAAGGTATCCAAATATGCTCTGGGAATTTCAGCTAGAAAAGTTTCAACCCCCGACCTCATTTCGTTCGGTTTTCAGAGTAAATTAAAATGAGTCTGAAAATCAATTGATAAACTTTGTTCATTGTGAGGCACACTTGCATCTCCAAAGCGGTATCAAAATATGTCTTCAATTTCAAAATACATTTCAACCAAATGTCTAAATACATTCGTTTTTTTATGGATCGTGAAATGAATCCTAAATCAATTCATCACTTTGCATGTGGGGCCACGCTTGCATCTCCAAAATGGGTATCAAATATGCTCTTGAATTTTTAAACCGAAAATTTTAGCCCTGAATATTCGCATTCGTTCGTTTTTCATAGATCATGAGAAATAGAGTCAGAACTCAATTACGTCACTTTGCATACGGGGCCACGCTTTTGCATCTCAAAATGGATGTCCAGCTCTGTCTGGATATCGAAAGCAGAAAGTTTAGCATTATTCCTTTCATGACTAACTCTCACAGTTGATATTTTCGGTTTGTCATAAACTCTTTTAAAATATTTTAAAAACTTTGTAAAATATTTAAAGTTTTATAACCTTTCAAAATATTTTAAAATATTGTAAAAAACATATAAGTTAAACATGAAAATCGACATTGATAATTTTTATAAATGGTTCGAAGATTTTATAAAATAATGCGAATTTTATTAAACATGTTTAAATCAAATATTTAAAGTGTTTAATGTTTTTAGTAAATGTTTTTAATGAAATCGTAAAAAAAAATTGTTTTAAAAAACATTATAAAAACTTTTAAGCTGATTATAGCGTCTTTTAAACACATTTAAATGTATTTAACACATTATAAAACTCGTTTAAAATATTTTAAAATTTTGTAAAATGTTTTAAGTTTTCTAACATTTCAAAATATTGTAAAACACTTCCAGATATTTTAAAACACTTCTTTAAAATATTTTGAAACACTTCTAAAATATTTTGAAGCATCTAAAATATTTTTGAAAGCGCTTTAAAATTTATTTTAAAATGTTTCAAAACACTTCTAAAACGTTTAATTTATTTTAAAATGTTTCGGCACTACCCAAAATGTTTTAGGAACCTCTTGAAGAACTTCGTGAAGCATTTTAAAATGTTTTAAAAAGTGTTTTAAAATGGTTTAAAAGTGTTTTTAGAAAGCTTTTTACGATGTTTTAAAAATATTTCAAAACACTTTTAAAATTCTCTTAAAATATTTAAAAACATTTATTTCATTTTTAAAAATGTTTATAAATAACATTTAATAAAAGTTAAACTAATAAAAATTGGCATTATAAACATTTAATAATTTTTATAAAGGTTTTATAAATGGTTTAAAAACATAAAATATTTATCTAATTTTTATTAATATGCTTAAATCAAATATTTAAAGCGTTTAATCATTTTGATAGAATCGCAAAAAAACGTTTTTAAAAACATTATAAAACACTTTTTAAAATGTTATAAATGCTTTTTTAAACACATTTAAAATGTTTTTAAGACATTATAAAACTTCGTTTAAAATATTTTTATAAATTTGTAAAATGTTTTAAATGATTTTATAACATTCAAAAATATTTCAAAATCATTAAAAAAAATTTCAAAATGTTGTAAAAAGCGCTTCCAAGATATTTTAAAACACTTGTAAAATATTTTGAAAGCGCTTTTAAAATGTTTTAAATTTATTTTTAAATGTTTCAAAACACTTCTAAAATATTTTAAATTTATATTAAAAGTGTTTTAAAATGGCTTATTCAATAAAATCGCAAAGAGATTTTTAGAAACATTATACAACACTTTTTAAAATATTATAGCACGTGCTTTCAAAATGTTTTTGAAGACATCATAAGACTCTTTTAAAGAATATTTTTTAAAATTTGTAAAATGTTTTAAAATATTTTTATAAATTTCAAAATATTTCAAAATATTGTCAACTGACTTAAGATATTTTTGAACACTTTTAAGTATTTTGAAACCCTCTTAAAATATTTAAATTTATTTTAAAATGTTTCAAAACACTTTTAAAATGCTTCAACACACTTTTAAAATGTTTTAAATTTGTTTTAAAATGTTTCAAAACACTTTTAAAATGTTTTAAAACATATTTAAATCCTTTTTAAAAACTTGTAAAACATTTTAAAATGTTTCTAACACATCATAAAACTATTTTAAAATATTTTTAAAAAATTTGTAAAATATTTTAGAGGATTTTTATAACATTTCAAAATATTTCATAAAGTTAAGCTTATAAAGCTAATGATCAATAATTTTTATAAATGTTTTAAAAATGGTTTAAACCTTTTATGATATTCCAAATTCTTATTAATATGTTTAAATCAAATATTTAAAGGCGTTTAATCATTTTTAGTAAATCTTTTTAATAAAATAGTAAAAAATAATATTTTTAAAAACATTATAAAACACTTTTTAAAATGCTATAACATGATTTTAAACAAGTTAAAATGTTTTGAGCATTATGAAACTCTTTTAAAATATTTTTAAAAGTTGTAAAATGTTTAAAGGATTTTTATAACATTTTAAAAAATATTGTAAAACAACATCGAAGATATTTAGACACTTTTAAGATATTAAAGCGCTTGCAAATATTTTGAAATGCTTTTAAGATTTATTTTAAAATCTTCAAAACACTTCTAAAATGCTTTAAATTTATTTTAAAATGTTTCAAAACACTTTTAAAATGTTTTAAAACCTTTTTAAATCCTTTTAAAAAACTTGTAAAAACATTTTAAAGCGTTTTAAAAGTGTTTTTAAGCTTGGTTTAAAAATGTTTTTAGAAAGCTTTTACAATATTTTAAAAGTTAAAATGTTTTAAAGCGCTTTTAAAATCCTTTCAAAAACTTGTAAAGCATTTTAAGCGTTTTTAAAGTGTATCCAAATATGCTCTCGATTTCAAAGCCAGAAAAGTTAATTGCGATATTTGTGTTCATTCATTTTTCACAAATGTTGCGAAATGAATCCCGAAATCAATTAGGTCACTTTGTGCATCAAGGGCCACACCCATACTAAATGGTATCCGTCATGCTCTCTGATTTGGCGAAAAGTTTAGACCTCGATATTCGCATCTGCGTTTGTTTTTCACGGATCATCGAAATGAGGTCAGAACTCAATTCGTTCCTTTGTTTATCTCGAGCGCACTTGCATCTCCAAAATGGGTATCAAAATATGCTCTCGGATATCAAAGCCAGGTTAACCCATCTTCCGTGTTGTTCTTTTTACGAACCATCAGTAATGAGTCCGAAATCCATTTTGTCACTTTGTGCATAAGGTACGCTTGCATCTCCAAAAATGGGTATCCAAATATGCTCTCGAGTTTCAAAACCGAAAAGTTCAACCTCAAATATCCGCTTTCGTTCAGTTTTCAAAGATCGTCCGAAATGAGTCCCAAAATCAATTTGTCACTTTGTTCATGCGGGGGAACACTTGCATCTCCAAAATGGGTATCCAAATATGCTCTCGAATTTCAAAAATGAAAATTTCAACCTCGATATCTGCGTCTGTTCGTTTTTTATGGATCGTTCGAAATGAGTCCCTAAATCAATTCATCACTTTGTGCATGTTGGGCCACGCTTGCATCTCCAAAATGGGTATCCAAATATGCTCTCGAATTTTTAAACCGAAAAGTTTAGCCCTCGATATTCGCATCCGTTTGTTTTTCACGGATCATCCAAAACGAGGTCCGAACTCAATTCGTCACTTTGTGCATCTAGGGCCACGCTTGCATCTCCAAAATGGGTATCCAAATATGCTCTCGGATATCAAAACCGAAAATTTTAGCCTGTGTCTATTCTTTTTTAACGAACTATCTACGTTTAAAATGTTTATCAGACATTATAAAGCTCTTTTAAAATATTTTAAAAACTTTGTAAAATATTTTAAAGGATTTTTATAATATTTCAAAATATTTTAAAATATTGAAAAATATTGAAAAACGCTTATCAAGTTAAGCTTATAAATCTGATATTCAATAATTTTTATAAATGTTTTAAAGCTTTTATAAAATATTCTAAATTTTTATTAATATGTTTAAATCAAATATTTAAAGCGTTTAATCATTTTTAGTAAATGTTTTCAATGAAATCGTAAAAAAAATTGTTTTAAAAACATTATCAATTTTTTTTTTTAAAATGTTATAGCGTGCTTTTAAACACATTTAAATGTATTTAAAACATTATAAAACTCGTTTAAAATATTTTAAAAAAAATTGTAAAATGTTTTAAAGGATTTTTATAACATTTCAAAATATTGTAAAACACTTCCAAGATATTTTAAAACACTTTTAAAATATTTTGAAACACTTCTAAAATATTTTGAAACGCTTCTAAAATATTTTGAAACGCTTTTAAAATTTATTTTAAAATGTTTCAAAACACTTCTAAAACGTTTTAAATTTATTTTAAAATGTTTCAAAATACTTTTAAAATGTTTTCAGAACCTCTTGAAGAACTCGTAAAGCATTTTAAAATGTTTTAAAAGTGTTTTAAAATGATTTAAAAATGTTTTAAGCTTTTACAATGTTTTAAAAACATTTCAAAACACTTTAAAAATTCTTTTAAAATATTTAAAACCATTTATTTCATTTTTAAAAATGTTTATAAATAACATTTAATAAAAGTTAAACTAATAAAGTTGACATTATAAACATTTAATAATTTTTATAAAGGTTTTATAAATGGCTTAAAGCTTTTATAAAATATTCTAAATTCTTATTAATATGCTTAAATCAAATATTTAAAAAGTTTAATCATTTTTGATAAAATCGCAAAAAAAAACGTTTTTAAAAACATTATAAAACACTTTTTAAAATGTTATAACGTGCTTTTAAACACATTTAAAATGTTTTTAAGACATTATAAAACTCCTTTAAAATATTTTTATAAATTTGTAAAATGTTTTAAATGATTTTTATAATATTTCAAAATCATTCAAAAAATTTCAAAATGTTGTAAAAAACGCTTCCAAGATATTTTAAAACACTTGTAAAATATTTTGAAACGCTTTTAAAATTTTTTAAATTTATTTTTAAATGTTTCAAAACACTTCTAAAATATTTTAAATTTATATTAAAAGTGTTTTAAAATAAACACATTTAATAAAATCGTAAAAAAAAGTTTCTAGAAACATTGTACAACACTTTTTAAAATGTTATAATGTGCTTTTAAAATGTTTTGAAGACATCACAAAACTCTTTTAAAATATTTTTAAAAATTTGTAAAATGTTTTAAAATATTTTTATATATTTCAAAATATTGTCAAAATATTTCAAAATATTGTCAAGCGCTCAAGATATTTTTGAACACTTTTCAAATATTTTGGCATTTTAATCTCTCCATCTTTTAAAATATTTAAAACACTTTTAAAATGTTTTAAATTTATTTTAAAATATTTCAAAACACTTTTAAAATGTTTTAAAACATATTTAAATCCTTTTTAAAAACTTGTAAAACATTTTAAAACGTTTTAAAAGTGTTCTAAAATGGTTTTTAAATGTTTTCAGAATGCTTTTACAATGTTAGAAAAACATTTCAAAACACATTTAAAATATTTGAAAGCATTTATTTAGGTTTTTAAAATGTTTTTAAATAAAATTTAATAAAAGTTAAGCTTATAAAGCTAACAATATAAACAAGCAATAATTTTTATAAATGCTTCATAAATGGTTTAAATCTTTTATAAAATATTCTAAATTCTTAATAATATGTTTAAATCAAATATTTAAAGCGTTTAATCTTTTTATTAAATGTTTTTAATAAAATAGTAAAAAAAGAAACGTTTTTAAAAATATTATAAAACCCTTTTTAAAATGTTATAATGTGCTTTTAAACACGTTTAAAATGTTTTTAACACATCATAAAACTCTTTTAAATGTATTTAAAACATTATAAAACTCGTTTAAAATATTTTAAAAAAATTTGTAAAATGTTTTAAAGGATTTTTATAACATTTCAAAATATTGTAAAACACTTCCAAGATATTTTAAAACACTTTTAAAATATTTTGAAACGCTTTTAAAATTTATTCTAAAATGTTTCAAAACACTTCTAAAATGTTTTAAATTTATTTTAAAATGTTTCAAAACACTTTTAAAATGTTTTAAAACGTTTTCAGAACCTCTTGAAGAACTTGTAAAGCATTTTAAAATGTTTTAAAAGTGTTTTTAAATGGTTTTAAAATGTTTTTAGAAAGCTTTTACAATGTTTTAAAAACATTTCAAAACACTTTTAAAATTCTTTTAAAATATTTAAAAGCATTTATTTAATTTTTAAAAATGTTTATAAATAACATTTAATAAAAGTTAAACTAATAAAGTTGGCATTATAAACATTTAATAATTTTTATAAAGGTTTTATAAATGGCTTAAAGCTTTTATAAAATATTCTAAATTCTTATTAATATGCTTAAATCAAATATTTAAAGTGTTTAATCATTTTTAATAAAATCGCAAAAAAACGTTTTTAAAAACATTATAAAGCACTTTTTAAAATGTTATAACGTGCTTTTAAACACATCTAAAATGTTTTTAAGACATTATAAAAATCGTTTAAAATATTTTTACAAATTTGTAAAATGTTTTAAAGGATTTTTATAACATTTCAAAATATTCAAAATCATTCAAAAAATTTCAAAATATTGTAAAAAACGCTTTCAAGATATTTTAAAACACTTGTAAAATATTTTCAAACGCTTTTAAAATGTTTTAAATTTATTTTTAAATGTTTCAAAACACTTCTAAAATATTTTAAATTTATATTAAAAGTGTTTTAAAATAAACACATTTAATAAAATCGTAAAAAAAACGTTTTTAGAAACATTATAAAACACTTTTTAAAATGTTATAATGTGCTTTTAAAATTTTTTGAAGACATCATAAAACTCTTTTAAAATATTTTTAAAAATTTGTAAAATGTTTTAAAAGATTTTTATAAATTTCAAAATATTTCAAAATATTGTCAAATGCTTAAGATATTTTTGAACACTTTTAAAAAGTTTTAAAACACTTTTAATGGTTTTTAAATGTTTTCAGAATGCTTTTACAATGTTAGAAAAAACATTTCAAAACACATTTAAAATATTTGAAAGCATTTATTTAGGTTTTAAAAACGTTTTTAAATAAAATTTAATAAAAGTTAAGCTTATAAAGCTAACATTATAAACATGCAATAATTTTTTTAAATGTTTCATAAATGGTTTAAATCTGTTATAAAATATTCTAAATTCTTCTCAATATGTTTAAATCAAATATTTAAAGCGTTTAATCCTTTTATTAAATGTTTTTTAATAAAATCGTAAAAAAAGAAACGTTTTTTAAAATATTATAAAACCCTTTTTAAAATGTTATAATGTGCTTTTAAACACGTTTAAAATGTTTCTAACACATCATAAAACTCTTTTCAAATATTTTTAAAAAAAATTGTAAAATATTTTAGAGGATTTTTATAACATTTCAAAATATTTCATAAAGTTAAGCTTATAAAGCTGACATTCAATAATTTTTATAAATGGTTTAAACCTTTTATAAAATATTCCAAATTCTTATTAATATGTTTAAATCAAATATTTAAAGCGTTTAATCATTTTTAGTAAATCTTTTTAATAAAATCGTAAAAAGTAATATTTTTAAAAACATTATAAAACACTTTTTAAAATGCTATAACATGATTTTAAACACGTTAAAAATGTTTTTAAGACATTATGAAACTCTTTTAAAATATTTTTTAAAAGTTGTAAAATGTTTTAAAGGATTTTTATAACATTTCAAAATATTGTAAAACACTTTCAAGATATTTCAAAACACTTTTAAGATATTCTGAAACGCTTTTAAAATATTTTGAAATGCTTTTAAGATTTATTTTAAAATGTTTCAAAACACTTCTAAAATGTTTTAAATTTATTTTCAAATGTTTCAAAACACTTTTAAAATGTTTTAAAACGTTTTTAAATCCTTTTAAAAAACTTTTAAAGCATTTTAAAACATTTTAAAAGTGTTTTAAAATGGTTTAAAATGTTTTTAGAAAGCTTTTACAATATTTTAAAAAAGGTTTAAAATGTTTTAAAACGTTTTTAAATCCTTTTCAAAAACTTGTAAAGAATTTTAAAACGTTTTAAAAGTGTATCCAAATATGCTCTCAGATTTCAAAACCGAAAAGTTCAGCCCCCGATATCTGTGTTCATTCATTTTTCACAAATCGTCTGAAATGAATCCCGAAATCAATTCGTCACTTTGTGCATCCGGGACCACACTTGCATCTCCAAAATAGGTATCCAAATATGCTCTCGGATTTTAAAACCGAAAAGTTTAGACCTCGATATTCGTGTGCGTTTGTTTTTCACGGATCATCCGAAATGAGGTCCGAACTCAATTCGTCACTTTGTGCATCTAGGGCCACACTTGCATCTCCAAAATGGGTATCCAAATATGCTCTCGGATATCAAAACCAAAAATTTTAGCCCCATCTTCCACGTCTGTTCTTTTTTCACGAACCATCCGAAATGAGTCCCGAAATCAATTTGTCACTTTGTGCATGTGGGGCCACGCTTGCATCTCCAAAATGGGTATCCAAATATGCTCTCAGATTTCACAACCGAAAAGTTCAGCCCCTGATATCCACGTCTTTTCATTTTTCACGGATCGTCTGAATTGAGTCCCGAAGTCAATTCGTCACTTTTTTCATCTGGGGCCACGTTTGCATCTCCAAAATGGGTATCCAAATATGCTCTCAGATTTCAAAACCGAAAAGTTTAGCCCCCGATATTCGCGTCCATTCGTTTTTCACGGATCGTCCAAAATGAGGCCCAATCTCAATTTGTCACTTTGTGCATCCGAGGCCACGCTTTCATCTCCAAAATGGGTATCCAAATATGCTCTCATATTTCAAAATCGAAAATTTCAGCCCCCGTTATCTGCGTCTATTCGTTTTTCATGGATCATCCGAAATGAGTCGCGAAATCGATTTGTCACTTTGTGCATGCGGGGCCACACTTGCATCTCCAAAATGGGTATCCAAATATGCTCTCGGATTTCAAAACCAAAAATTTCAACCCCTGATATCCGCGTCCGTTCGTTTTTCACGGATCGTCTGAAATCAGTCCCGAAATAAATTTGTCACTTTGTGCATGCGGGGCCACGCTTTCATCTCCAAAATGGGTATCGAGATATGCTCTCGAATTTAAAAACCGAAAATTTCAACCCCCAATATCCGCATTTGTTCATTTTTCAAGGATCATCCAAAATGAATCCCGAAATCAATTCGTCATTTTGTTCCTGCGGGGGCACACTTGCATCTCCAAAATGGGTATCCAAATATACTCTCAGATTTCAAAAACAAAAATTTTAGCCCCCGACATCCGCGTCCGTTCATTTTTTACGGATCATCCAAAATGAGTCCCTAAATCAATTCGTCACTTTGTGCATGTGAGGCCACGCTTGCATCTCCAAAATGGTTATCCAAATATGCTCTCGGATTTCAAAACTGAAAAGTTTAGCCCCCGATATCCACGTATGTTCGTTTTTTCACGGATCATCCGAAATGAGTCCTGAAATCAATTTGTCACTTTGTGCATGTGGGGAAACGCTTGCATCTCCAAAATGTGTATCCAAATATGCTCTCGGATTTCAAAACCGAAAAGTTATGCCCCCGATATCCACGTCTGTTCATTTTTCACGAATAGTCCGAAATCAGTCCCGAAATAAATTCATCACTTAGTGCATGCGGGGCCACGCTTGCATCTCCAAAATGGGTATCCAAATATGCTCTCGAATTTCAAAACTAAAAATTTCAACCCCCAATATCCGCTTTCGTTCAGTTTTCAAAGATCGTCCGAAATGAGTCCCAAAATCAATTCGTCACTTTGTTCATGCGGGGGCACACTTGCATCTCCAAAAGCGGTATCCAAATATGCTCTCGAATTTCAAAAATGAAAATTTCAACACCGATATCTGCGTCTATTCGTTTTTTATGGATCATTCGAAATGAGTCCCTAAATCAATTCATCACTTTGTGCATGTGGGGCCACGCTTGCATCTCCAAAATGGGTATCCAAATATGCTCTCGAATTTTTAAACAGAAAAGTTTAGCCCTCGATATTCGCATCCGTTCGTTTTTCACAGATCATCCGAAATGAGGTCCGAACTCAATTCGTCACTTTGTGCATCTGGGGCCACGCTTGCATCTCCAAAATGGATATCCAAATATGCTCTCGGATATCAGAACCGAAAAGTTTAGCCTGCGTCGATTCCTTTTTAATGAACTATCTACGTTTAAAATGTTTTTCAGACATTATAAAGCTCTTTTAAAATATTTTAAAAACTTTGTAAAATATTTTAAAGGATTTTTATAACATTTCAAAATATTTTAAAATATTTCAAAATATTGTAAAACGCTTATCAAGTTAAGCTTATAAATCTGACATTCAATAATTTTTATAAATGGTTTAAAACTTTTATAAAATATTCTAAATTTTTATTAATATGTTTAAATCAAATATTTAAAGCGATTAATAATTTTTAGTATATGTTTTTAATGAAATCGTAAAAAAATTTTTTTTAAAAACATTAGAAAAAACTTTTTAAAATGTTATAGCGTGCTTTTAAACACATTTAAATGTATTTAAGACATTATAAAACTCGTTTAAAATATTTTAAAAAATTTGTAAAATGTTTTAAAGGATTTTTATAACATTTCAAAATATCGTAAAACACTTCCAAGATATTTTGAAACATTTTAAAATAAATTTAAAACATTTTAAAAGGGTTTCAAAATATTTAAAAGTGTTCAAAAATATCTTAAGAGTTTGACAATATTTTGAAATATTTTGAAATTTATAAAAATATTTTAAAACATTTAAAAAAATTTTAAAAATATTTTAAAAGAGTTTTATGATGTCTTCAAAACATTTTAAAAGCACATTATAACATTTTAAAAAGTGTTGTATAATGTTTCTAAAAACTTTTTTTTTACGATTTTACTAAATGTGTTTATTTTAAAACACTTTTAATATAAATTTAAAATATTTTATAAGTGTTTTGAAACATTTAAAAATAAATTTAAAACATTTTAAAAGCGTTTCAAAATATTTTACAAGTGTTTTAAAATATGTTGGAAGCGTTTTTTACAGTATTTTGAAATTTTTGAATGATTTTAAAATATTTTGAAATGTTATAAAAATCCTTTAAAACATTTTAAACACCCAAATAATAGCGAGTTTTATAATGTCTTAAAAACATTTTAAATGTGTTTAAAAGCACGTTATAACATTTTAAAAAGTGTTTTATAATGTTGTTAAAAACGTTTTTTTTGCGATTTGATTAAAAATGATTAAACGCTTTAAATATTTGATTTAAGCATATTAATAAGAATTTAGAATATTTTATAAAAGCTTTAAACCATTTATAAAACCTTTATAAAAATTATTAAATGTTTATAAATTCAACTTTATTAGTTTAACTTTTATTAAATGTTATTTATAAACATTTTAAAAAATGAAATAAATGCTTTTAAATATTTTAAAAGAATTTTAAAAGTGTTTTGAAATGTTTTTAAAACATTGTAAAGCTTTGTAAAAACATTTTTAAACCATTTTAAAACACTTTTAAAACATTTTAAAATGCTTTACAAGTTCTTCAAAAGGTTCTGAAAACGTTTTAAAACATTTTAAAAGTGTTTTCAAACATTTTAAAATAAATTTAAAACATTTTAGAAGTGTTTTGAAACATTTTAAAATAAATTTTAAAAGCGTTTCAAAATATTTTAGAAGTGTTTCAAAATATTTTAAAAGTGTTTTAAAATATCTTGGAAGTGTTTTAGAATATTTTGAAATGTTATAAAAATCCTTTAAAACATTTTACAAATTTTTTAAAATATTTTAAACGAGTTTTATAATGTCTTAAATACATTTAAATGTGTTTAAAAGCACGCTATAACATTTTAAAAAGTTTTTTATAATGTTTTTAAAACAATTTTTTTAACGATTTCATTAAAAACATTTACTAAAAATGATTAAACACTTTAAATATTTGATTTAAACATATTAATAAAAATTTAAAATATTTTATAAAGGCTTTAAACTATTTATAAAAATTATTGAATTTCAGATTTATAAGCTTAACTTGATAATAGATGGTTGGTTAAAAAATAATAGACGCGGGCTAAAATTTTCGGTTTTGATATCCGAGAGCATATTTGGATACCCATTTTGGAGATGCAAGTGTGGCCCCAGATGCACAAAGTGACGAATTGATTTCGGGTCTCATTTCGGATGATCCGTGAAAAACGAACGTATGCTAATATCGAGGGCTAAACTTTCTATTTAAAATTCGAGAGCATATTTGATACCCATTTTGAGATGCAAGCGTGGCCCCACATGCACAAAGTGATGAATTGATTTAGGGACTCATTTTGAACGATCCATAAAAAAAAGAAGAGACGCAGATATCGGGGTTGAAATTTTCATTTTTGAAATTCGAGAGCATATTTGGATACCCATTTTGGACATGCAAGTGTGGCCCCGCATGAACAAACTAACGAATTGATTTTGGGACTCATTTCGAACAATCTTTGAAAAATGACCGAAAGCGGATATTAAATAACTTTTCGCTTTGAAATTGAGAGCATATTTGGATACCCATTTTGGAGATGCTGGCCCCGCATGCACAAAGTGATCAATTTATTTCTGGCTGATTTTCGACTATCCGTGAAAAATGAACAGACGTGGATATCGGGGGCAGAACTTTTCGGTTTTGAAATCCGAGAGCATATTTGGATACACATTTTGGAGATGCGTGCGTTTCCCCACATGCACAAAGTGACAAATTGATTTGAGGACTCATTTCGGATGATACGTGAACAACGAACATACGTGGATATCGGGGGCTAAACTTTTCAGTTTTGAAATCCGAGAGCATATTTGGATAACCATTTTGGAGATGCAAGCGTGGCCTCACATGAACAAAGTGACGAATTGATTTAGGGACTCATTTTGGATGATTCGTTAAAAACGAACGGACGCGGATTTCGGGGGCTAAAATTTTCGTTTTTCAAATCTGAGAGTATATTTGGATACCCATTTTGGAGATGCAAGTGTGCCCTCGCAGGAACAAAATGACGAATTGATTTCGGACTTCATTTGATGATTCTTGAAAATGAACAAATGCAAATATTGGGGTTGAAATTTTTGGTTTTTAAATTCGAGAGCATATCTCGATACCCATTTTGAGTCAAAAGCGTGGCCCCGCATGCACAAAGTGATCAATTTATTTCAAGACTCGTATTTCGGCATAACCGTAAAAACGAACGTGACATGGATATCACAATGTTTTGAAATTCGAGAGCATATTTGGATACCGCTTTTGGAGATGTAAGTGTGCCCCCGCATGAACAAAGTGACGAATTGATTTTGGGACTCATTTCGGACGATCTTTGAAAACTGAACGAAAGCGGATATTGGGGGTTGAACTTTTCATTTTTGAAATTCGAGAGCATATTTGGATACCCATTTTGGAGATGCAAGCGTGGCCCCGCATGCACAAAGTGATGAATGTGGTGGATTTAGGACTCATTTGGTTGATCCTGTGAAAAACCCAATCTGGACGCGGATGCTCTGGGCCAAAATTTTCGTTTTTTGAAATCCGAGAGTATATTTGGATACCCATTTTGAGATGTGCAGTGCCCCCGCAGGAACAAAATGATGAATTGATTTCGGGATTCATTTTGGATGATCCTTGAAAAATGAACAAATGCGGATATTGGGGGTTGAAATTTTCAGTTTTTAAATTCGAGAGCATATCTGGATACCGATTTTGGAGATGAAAGCGTGGCCTCGCATGCACAAAGTGACAAATTTATTTTGGGACTGATTTCAGACGATCCGTGAAAAACGAACGGACGCGAATATCAGGGGTTGAACTTTTTGGTTTTGAAATCCGAGAGCATATTTGGATACCCATTTTGGAGATGCAAGTGTGGCCCCGCATGCACAAAGTGACAAATCGATTTCACGACTCATTTCGGATGATCCGTGAAAAACGAATAGACGCAGATAACAGGGGCTGAAATTTTCGATTTTGAAATATGAGAGCATATTTGGATACCCATTTTGGAGATGAAAGCGTTTCCCCACATGCACAAAGTGACAAATTGATTTAGGGACTCATTTTGGATGATCCGTAAAAAACGAACGGACGCGGATGTCGAGGGCTAAAATTTTCGTTTTTGAAATCTAAGAGTATATTTAGATACCCATTTTGGAGATGCAAGTGTGCCCCCGCAGGAACAAAATGACGAATTGATTTCAGGATTCATTTTGGATGATCCTTGAAAAATAAACAAATGCAGATATTGGGGGTTGAAATTTTCGGTTTTTAAATTCAAGAGCATATCTGGATACCCATTTTTGAGATGAAAGCGTGGCCCCACATGAACAAAGTGACAAATTTATTTCGGGACTGATTTCAGACGATCCGTGAAAAATGAACGGACGCGGATATCAAGGGTTGAACTTTTTGGTTTTGAAATACGAGAGCATATTTGGATACCCATTTTGGAGATGAAAGTGTGGCCCCGAATGCACAAAGTGACAAATCGATTTCGTGACTCATTTCGGATGATCCGTGAAAAACAAATAGACGCAGATAACGGGGGCTGAAATTTTCGATTTTGAAATATGAGAGCATATTTGGATACTCATTTTGGAGATGAAAGCGTGGCCTCGGATGCACAAAGTGACAAATTGAGTTTGGGCCTCATTTTGGACGATCCATGAAAAACGAACGGACGCGAATATCGGGGGCTAAAATTTTTAGTTTTGAAATCTGAGAGGATATTTGGATACCCATTTTGGAGATGCAAGTGTGGCCCCAGATGAACAAAGTGATGAATTGACTTCGGGACTCAATTCAGACGATCCGTGAAAAATGAAAATATGTGGATATCGGGGGCTGAACTTTTTGGTTGTGAAATCTGAGAGCATATTTGGATAGCCATTTTGGAGATGCAAGCATGGCCCTGCATGCACAAAGTGACAAATTGATTTCGGGACTCATTTCGGATGGTTCGTGAAAAAAGAACAGACGTGGAAGATGGGGCCAAACTTTTCGGTTTTGATATCCGAGAGCATATTTGGATACCCATTTTGGAGATGCAAGTGTGGCCCTAGATGCACAAAGTGACGAATTGAGTTCGGACCTCATTTCGGATGATCCGTGAAAAACAAATAGACTCGAATAGCGAGGGCTAAAATTTTCAGTTTTAAAATCCGAGAGCATATTTGGATACCTATTTTGGAGATGCAAGTGTGGCCCCGGATGCACAAAGTGACGAATTGATTTCGGGATTCATTTCAGACGATTTGTGAAAAATGAATGAACACAGATATCGGGGGCTGAACTTTTCGGTTTCTAAATCTGAGAGCATATTTGGATACACTTTTAAAACGTTTTAAAATGCTTTACAAGTTTTTGAAAAGGATTTAAAAATGTTTTAAAACATTTTAAACCTTTTTTAAAATATTGTAAAAGCTTTCTAAAAACATTTTTAAACCATTTTAAAACACTTTTAAAACATTTTAAAATGCTTTACAACTTTTTTAAAAGGATTTAAAAACGTTTTAAAACATTTTAAAAGTGTTTTGAAGCATTTTAAAATAAATTTAAAACATTTTAGAAGTGTTTTGAAACATTTTAAAATAAATCTTAAAAGAATTTCAAAATATTTTAAAAGCATTACAGAATATCTTAATAGTGTTTTGAAATATCTTGAAAGTGCTTTACAATATTTTGAAATGTTATAAAAATCCTTTAAAACATTTTACAACTCTTTTAAAATATTTTAAAAGAGTTTCATAATGTCTTCAAAACATTTTTAACGTGTTTAAAATCATGTTATAGAATTTTAAAAAGTGTTTTATAATGTTTTTTAAAATATTATTTTTTACGATTTTATTAAAAGATTTACTAAAAATGATTAAACACTTTAAATATTTGATTTAAACATATTAATAAGAATTTGGAATATTTTATAAAAGGTTTAAACCATTTTTAAAACATTTATAAAAATTATTGAATGTCAGCTTTATAAGCTTAACTTTATGAAATATTTTGAAATGTTATAAAAATCCTCGAAAATATTTTACAAATCTTTTAAAAAAATTTTAAAAGAGTTTTATGATGTGTTAAAAACATTTTAAACATGTTTAAAAGCACATTATAACATTTTAAAAAGGGTTTTATAATATTTTTAAAAACGTTTCTTTTTTTACGATTTTATTAAAAACAATTAATAAAAAGATTAAACGCTTTAAATATTTGATTTAAACATATTGAGAATAATTTAGAATATTTTATAAAAGATTTAAACCATTTATGAAACATTTATAAAAATTATTGCATGTTTATAATGTTAGCTTTATAAGCTTAACTTTTATTAAATTTTATTTAAAAACGTTTTTAAAACCTAAATAAATGCTTTCAAATATTTCAAATGTGTTTTGAAATGTTTTTCTAACATTGTAAAAGCATTCTGAAAACATTTAAAAACCATTTTAAAACACTTTTAAAACGTTTTAAAATGTTTTACAAGTTTTTTAAAAGGATTTAAATATGTTTTAAAACATTTTAAAAGTGTTTTGAAACATTTTAAAATAAATTTAAAACATTTTAAAAGTGTTTTGAAGCATTTTAAAAGTGTTTTGAAACATTTTAAAATAAATTTAAAACATTTTAAAAGTGTTTCAAAATATTTAAAAGTGTTCAAAAATATCTTAAGCGTTTGACAATATTTTGAAATATTTTGAAATTTATAAAAATATTTTAAAACATTTTACAAATTTTTAAAAATATTTTAAAAGAGTTTTATGATGTCTTCGAAACATTTTAAAAGCACATTATAACATTTTAAAAAGTGTTTTATAATGTTTCTAAAAACGTTTTTTTTACGATTTTATTAATTGTGTTTATTTTAAAACACTTTTAATATAAATTTAAAATATTTTAGAAGTGTTTTGAAACATTTAAAAATAAATTTAAAACATTTTAAAAGCATTTCAAAATATTTTACAAGTGTTTTAAAATATCTTGAAAGCGTTTTTTACAATATTTTGAAAATTTTTTAATGATTTTGAAATATTTTGAAATGTTATAAAAATCCTTTAAAACATTTTACAAATTTGTAAAAATATTTTAAACGAGTTTTATAATGTCTTAAAAACGTTTTAAATGTGTTTAAAAGCACGTTATAACATTTTAAAAAGTGTTTTATAATGTTTTTAAAAACGTTTTTTTTTGCGATTTTATTAAAAATGATTAAATGCTTTAAATATTTGATTTAAGCATATTAATAAGAATTTAGAATATTTTATAAAAGCTTTAAACCATTTATAAAACGTTTATAAAAATCATTAAATGTTTATAATGTCAACTTTATTAGTTTAACTTTTATTAAATGTTATTTATAAACATTTTTAAAAATGAAATAAATGCTTTTAAATATTTTAAAAGAATTTTAAAAGTGTTTTGAAATGTTTTTAAAACATTGTAAAAGCTTTCTAAAAACATTTTTAAACCATTTTAAAACTCTTTTAAAACATTTTAAAATGCTTTACAAGTTCTTCAAGAGGTTCTGAAAACATTTTAAAACATTTTAAAAGTGTTTTGAAACATTTTAAAATAAATTTAAAACATTTTAGAAGTGTTTTGAAACATTTTAAAATAAATTTTAAAAGCTTTTCAAAATATTTTAGAAGTGTTTCAAAATATTTTAGAAGTGTTTCAAAGTATTTTAAAAGTGTTTTAAAATATCTTGGAAGTGTTTTACAATATTTTGAAATGCTTTTTTCAAAGAGAAAAAATTCGTAACTTTTCATTAAGATAGGTTACATGTTACATAAAGCTGGAAGTGCTGTTGATCAGTCCAAAGACTGTTGCCATCTGTCACTAGCCTTCAAGCAGGAAGTAAAAAAACAGTCCCAAAGTGCTGTGACATATTTTCAGAAAAATTCCAAAATTCACATAGTAAACTCGGTGCTTAACTTACTATCTAAAACAAAAAACCATATAAAAGTAAATACATGCCAATAAGTAAATATTCAGGGAGTTATACACAAAATTCTCCCAATAAAAACTGTACAGCAAGCCATCCATCTATGCAGGTGCCTCCTCTATAAAAGGCCGATGAAAATATCTGTAAACCTGTCCACCAGAGTGCTCAGTGAAGTGCCAGGTGCCCCAGATCAGCTCCTATGCTTCTTTGGATAATTTGTCAGCCACTTTGTTCCGAGACCTGTAAATATGAGTCACTGAGATAGAGTCGAATAGGAATTTGAGATGATGAACCTCACGCAGCAGTGCAGACAGTGTGTGCGAGTGACATAGTGCAAGATTGTTAAACCAATTGATAACAAGCTGAGAGTCACCAAAAATCTGGATGGAGTTGCAATGAATTTCCTGGGCAAATGTCAGAAGAAGTCTAAGGCATTGCAGTTCAGCATAGTTGTTTGAGCCGAGTCCCAATCCCTTTCTAATATGGTAGTGGTGATGATCATTTAAATAGAGTATTGTGCCTCCACCACAGCCAGTTGCATTGGACGCACCATCGAAATAGGCCCATGCCCGACTGTGATCAATTATTTCAAGTGTTCCGAGGGGAGTCTTACTAAGATTACTGTCCACGGGCAAGAGATTGAAAGTAGCTATTAAGGCAGCGCAAATGCGGTCATAGTCAATAGGTATCTCCCTGAAGATCTGTTTGTTTCGACTGATCCAAATCTCCCAAGCCACAATCAGTGGGAGATTTCTCATTCTCGGGCTGTTAACAAAGTGCTGCCACCAATTCGTCCAGGCTTCAATAAGAGTGCCCCCCTGCCAATTATGAATACAGCCCAGGCCTGTGGTGACTCGTGACCAGATTTCATTGATGCAGGTGCACAGAAGGAATAGATGGGTCATGTCCTCACAGCTTGCAAGGCAGTAGCAGCATTGCGATGCACCCTGGTATGCCCGTTTGTGGAGAAATTCCATAGTGGGTATACAGTGATTAAGAATGCACCAGAAAAGGGTTCTGTGTTTATGCGGGGCCTTAAGTTTCCACAATATACGCCACCACCAAGCTTTGATAGGGGGTTCCTTGGTCCGAATTATGGCGAGGTATCCAAGTTTAGGAACATAGTGACCATGCGGAGAAAATACCCAAATTAATCTGTCAGCCTGCTCAGTGATCCGAATGTTTGTAGCATTAAGAGCCCAAATGTATTTCTGCCAAATCCGGGAACCAGCCTGTGGGATCTCGAGGACATTAGCATTTAACCAGGCTTGGCCCCGCCAAGAGGAATGTGCCAAGTCCGCTATTTGTGCTAGATAGAAAATGTTCCTGTGGGCGAGGTGTTCGGTGATAAAAACAGGTAATTTGTAATACTCTCCACTGCCAGACCAAGAATCCATACCTATGCGGACCATAGCACCCGAGCCAATCTGCCATGATAATCCAAGATGTATGATGTGAGTCGCCTTGTTGATTGCCTTCTAAATAATAGACGCACCAGGTGCCTGTCCAGTGCAGTCTCGAATCCAAACGAGGGGTTTTCGAGGTGAGATATATTTAGCCACAATAAAATCTTTCCAGAGGCTCTAACCCGTGATTAGGTGCTAGCACATTTTTGCAACCAGAGCCTTCGAAAAAAGATGCAAATCTTTTAACCCCCAGCCCCCCCATTGTTTAGGGATGTTGATGCGGTCCCAGGCAGTCCAAGCAAATGAGGAGGCCTTCCCCTGGTTGCGCCAGAGAAATTGTCTGCAAATCCTTTTGATTCTTTTAATGCCAATAGGTATCCAAGCCAGGGTCATCCAATAGACCAGAATAACTTCCAGCACAGATTTGATGAGGATCAGTCGGCCAGCCCGAGATAACCATTTTAAAACATTTTAAAATGCTTTACAAGTTCTTCAAGAGGTTCTGAAAATGTTTTAAAACATTTTAAAAGTGTTTTGAAACATTTTAAAATAAATTTAAAACATTTTAGAAGTGTTTTGAAACATTTTAAAATAATTTTTTAAAAGCGTTTCAAAATATTTTAGAAGCGTTTCAAAATATTTTAGAAGTGTTTCAAAATATTTTAAAAGTGTTTTAAAATAACTTGGAAGTGTTTTACAATATTTTGAAATGTTATAAAAATCCTTTAAAACATTTTACAAATTTTTTAAAATATTTTAAACGAGTTTTATAATGTCTTAAATACATTTAAATGTGTTTAAAAGCACGCTATAACATTTTAAAAAGTTTTTTTATAATGTTTTTAAAACAATTTTTTACGATTTCATTCAAAACATTTACTAAAAATGATTAAACGCTTTAAATATTTCATTTAAACATATTAATAAAAATTTAGAATATTTTATAAAAGCTTTAAACCATTTATAAAAATTATTGAATGTCAGATTTATAAGCTTAACTTGATAAGCGTTTTATAATATTTTGAAATATTTTAAAATATTTTGAAATGTTATAAAAATCCTTTAAAATATTTTACAAAGTTTTTAAAATATTTTAAAAGAGCTTTATAATGTCTGAAAAACATTTTAAACGTAGATAGTTCGTTAAAAAAGAATAGACTCAGGCTAAACTTTTCGGTTTTGATATCCGAGAGCATATTTGGATACCCATTTTGGAGATGAAAGCGTGGCCCTAGATGCACAAAGGGACGAATTGAGCTCGGACCTCATTTCGGATGATCCGTGAAAAACAAACGGATGCGAATATCGAGGGCTAAACTTTTCGGTTTAAAAATTAGAGAGCATATTTGGATACCCATTTTGGAGATGCAAGCGTGGCCCTACATGCACAAAGTGATGAATTGATTTAGGGACTCATTTCGAATGATCCATAAAAAACGAACAGACGCAGATATCGGGGTTGAAATTTTCATTTTTGAAATTAGAGAGCATATTTGGATACCCATTTTGGAGATGCAAGTGTGCCCCTGCATGAACAAAGTGACAAATTGATTTTGGGACTCATTTCGGACGATCTTTGAAAACTGAACGAAAGCGGATATTGGGGGTTGAACTTTTCGGTTTTGAAATTTGAGACCATATTTGGATACCCATTTTGGAGATGCAAGCGTGGCCCCGCATGCATAAAGTGATGAATTTATTTCGGGACTGATTTCGGACTCTCCGTGAAAAATGAACAAACGTGGATATCGGGGGCAGAACTTTTTGGTTTTGAAATCCGAGAGCATATTTGGATACACATTTTAGAGATGCAAGCGTTTCCCCACATGCACAAAGTGACAAATTGATTTCAGGACTCATTTCGGATGATCCGTGAAAAACGAACATACGTGGATATCGGGGGCTAAAATTTTCAGTTTTGAAATCCGAGAGCATATTTGGATAACCATTTTGGAGATGCAAGTGTGGCCTCACATGCACAAAGTGACGAATTGATTTAGGGACTCATTTTGGATGATCCGTAAAAAACGAACGGACGCGGATGTCGGGGGCTAAAATTTTCGTTTTTGAAATCTGAGAGTATATTTGGATACCCATTTTGGAGATGCAAGCGTGGCCTCGGATGCACAAAGTGACAAATTGAGTTTGGGCCTCATTTTGGACGATCCGTGAAAAATGAACGGACATGAATATCGGGGGCTAAAATTTTCGGTTTTGAACTCTGAGAGAATATTTGGATACCCATTTTGGAGATGCAAGCGTGGCCCCACATGCACAAAGTGACAAATTGATTTCGGGACTCATTTCGGATGGTTCGTGAAAAAAGAACAGACGTGGAAGATGGGGCTAAAATTTTTGGTTTTGATATCCGAGAGCATATTTTGATACCCATTTTGGAGATGCAAGTGTGGCCCCAGATGCACAAAGTGACGAATTGAGTTCGGACCTCATTTCGGATGATCCGTGAAAAACAAACGGACGTGAATATCGAGGGCTAAACTTTTCGGTTTTAAAATCCGAGAGCATATTTGGATACCTATTTTGGAGATGCAAGTGTGGCCCCGGATGCACAAAGTGACGAATTGATTTCGGGATTCATTTCAGACGATTTGTGAAAAATGAATGAACACAGATATCGAGGGCTGAACTTTTCGGTTTTGAAATCTGAGAGCATATTTGGATACACTTTTAAAATGTTTTAAAATGCTTTACAAGTTTTTGAAAAGGATTTTAAAACGTTTTAAAACATTTTAAACCTTTTTTAAAATATTGTAAAAGCTTTCTAAAAACATTTTTAAACCGTTTTAAAACACTTTTAAAACGTTTTAAAATGCTTTACAAGTTTTTTAAAAGGATTTAAAACATTTTAAAAGTGTTTTGAAACATTTTAAAATAAATTTAAAACATTTTAGAAGTGTTTTGAAACATTTTAAAATAAATCTTAAAAGCATTTCAAAATATTTTAAAAGCATTTTAGAATATCTTAAAAGTGTTTTGAAATATCTTGAAAGTGTTTTACAATATTTTGAATTGTTATAAAAATCCTTTAAAACATTTTACAACTTTTTAAAAATATTTTAAAAGAGTTTCATAATGTCTTAAAAACATTTTTAACGTGTTTAAAATCATGTTATAGCATTTTAAAAAGTGTTTTATATTGTTTTTAAAAATATTTTTTTTACGATTTTATTAAAAAGATTTACTAAAAATGATTAAACGCTTTAAATATTTGATTTAAACATATTAATAAGAATTTGGAATATTTTATAAAAGGTTTAAACCATTTTTAAAACATTTATAAAAATTATTGAATGTCAGCTTTATAAGCTTTAACTTTATGAAATATTTTGAAATATTTCTAAATGTTATAAAAATCCTCTAAAATATTTTACAAATTTTTTAAAAATATTTTAAAAGAGTTTTATGATGTGTTAAAAACATTTTAAACGTGTTTAAAAGCACATTATAACATTTTAAAAAGGGTTTTATAATATTTTTAAAAACGTTTCTTTTTTTACAATTTTATTAAAAACATTTAATAAAAAGATTAAACGCTTTAAATATTTGATTTAAACATATTAAGAAGAATTTAGAATATTTTATAAGAGATTTAAACCATTTATAAAACCTTTATAAAAATTATTAAATGTTTATAATGTCAACTTTATTAGTTTAACTTTTATTAAATGTTATTTATAAACATTTTAAAAAATGAAATAAATGCTTTTAAATATTTTAAAAGAATTTTAAAATTTTTTTGAAATGTTTTTAAAACATTGTAAAAGCTTTCTAAAAATATTTTTAAACCATTTTAAAACACTTATAAAACATTTTAAAATGCTTTACAAGTTCTTCAAGAGGTTCTGAAAACGTTTTAAAACATTTTAAAAGTGTTTTGAAACATTTTAAAATAAATTTAAAACATTTTAGAAGTGTTTTGAAAATATTTTAAAAGTGTTTTAGAAGTGTTTTGAAAACATTTTAGAAGTGTTTTGAAAATATTTTAGAAGTGTTTCAAAATATTTTAAAAGTGTTTTAAAATATCTTGGAAGTGTTTTACAATATTTTGAAATGTTATAAAAATCCTTTAAAACATTTTACAATTTTTTAAAAATATTTTAAACGAGTTTTATAATGTCTTCAATACATTTAAATGTGTTTAAAAGCACACTATAACATTTTAAAAAGTTTTTTATAATGCTTTTAAAACAATTTTTTTTACGATTTCATTAAAAACATTTACTAAAAATGATTAAACGCTTTAAATATTTGATTTAAACATATTAATAAACATTTAGAATATTTTATAAAAGCTTTGAACCATTTTTAAAAATTATTGAATGTCAGATTTAAAAGCTTAACTTGGTAAATTTTTTACAATATTTTGAAATATTTTGAAATGTTATAAAAATCCTTTAAAATATTTTACAAAGTTTTTAAAATATTTTAAAAGAGCTTTATAATGTCTGAAAAACATTTTAAACGTAGATAGTTCGTTAAGAAAGAATAGACGCAGGCTAAAATTTTCGGTTTTGATATCCGAGATCATATTTGGATACCCATTTTGGAGATGCAAGCGTGGCCCCAGATGCACAAAGTGACGAATTGAGTTCAGACCTCATTTCGGATGATCCGTGAAAAACGAATGGATGCGAATATCAAGGGCTAACTTTTCGATTTAAAAATTCGAGAGCATATTTGGATACCCATTTTGGAGATGCAAGCGTGGCCCCACATGCACAAAGTGATGAATTGATTTAGGGATTCATTTCGAACGATCCATAAAAAAACGAACAGACGCAAATATCGGGGTTGAAATTTTCATTTTTGAAATTCGAGAGCATATTTGGATACCCATTTTGGAGATGCAAGCGTGGCCCCGCATGCACAAAGTGATAAATTTATTTCGGGACTAATTTTGGACTATCTGTGAAAAATGAACACATGTGGATATTGGGGGCAGAACTTTTCGGTTTTGAAATCTGAGAGCATATTTGGATACACATTTTGGAGATGCAAGCGTTTCCCCACATGCACAAAGTGAAAAATTGATTACAGGACTCATTTCGGATGATCCGTGAAAAAGGAACATACGTGGATATCGGGGGCTAAACTTTTCAGTCTTGAAATCCGAGAGCATATTTGGATAACCATTTTGGAGATGCAAGCGTGGCCTCACATGCACAAAGTGACGAATTGATTTAGGGACTCATTTTGGATGATCCGTAAAAAACGAACGGACGCGGATGTCGGGGGCTAAAATTTTCGTTTTTGAAATCTGAGAGTGTATTTGGATACCCATTTTGGAGATGCAAGTGTTTCAGGAATGTAATGACTAATTGATTTCGTGATTAATTTTGGATGATCCGAAAATGAACAAATATGATATTAGGGGTTGAAATTTTCGGTTTTCAAATTCGAGAGCATATCTTGATACCCATTTTGGAGATGAAAGCGTGGCCCCGCATGCACAAAGTGACAAATTTATTTCGGGACTGATTTCAGATGATCCGTGAAAAACGAACGGACGCGGATATCAGGGGTTGAACTTTTTGGTTTTGAAATCCGAGAGCATATTTGGATACCCATTTTGGAGATGCAAGTGTGGCCCCGCATGCACAAAGTGACAAATCGATTTCGCGACTCATTTCGGATGATCCGTGAAAAACGAATAGACGCAGATAATGGGGGCTGAAATTTTCGATTTTGAAATATGAGGGCATATTTGGATACCCATTTTGGAGATGAAAGCGTGGCCTCGGATGCACAAAGTGACAAATTGAGTTTGGGCCTCATTTTGGACGATCCGTGAAAAACGAACGGACGCGAATATTGGGGGCTAAACTTTTCGGTTTTGAAATCTGAGAGCATATTTGGATACCCATTTTGGAGATGCAAGCGTGGCCCCAGATGAAAAAAGTGACGAATTGACTTCGGGACTCAATTCAGACGATCCGTGAAAAATTAAAAGACGTGGATATCGTGGGCTGAACTTTTCGGTTTTGAAATCTGAGAGCATATTTGGATACCCATTTTGGAGATGCAAGCGTGGCCCCGCATGCACAAAGTGACAAATTGATTTCGGATTCATTTCGGATGGTTCGTGAAAAAAGAACAGACGTGGAAGATGGGGCTAAAATTTTCGGTTTTGATATCCGAGAGCATATTTGGATACCCATTTTGGAGATGCAAGTGTGGCCCCAGATGCACAAAGTGACGAATTGAGTTCGGACCTCATTTCGGATGATCCGTGAAAAACAAACGGATGCGAATATCGAGGGCTAAACTTTTCGGCTTTAAAATCCGAGAGCATAATTGGATACCTATTTTGGAGATGCAAGTGTGGCCCCGGATGCACAAAGTGACGAATTAATTTCGGGATTCATTTCAGACGATTTGTGAAAAATGAATGAACACAGATATCGGGGGCTGAACTTTTCGGTTTTGAAATATGAGAGCATATTTGGATACACTTTTAAAACGTTTTAAAATGCTTTACAAGTTTTTGAAAAGGATTTAAAAATGTTTTAAAACATTTTAAACCTTTTTTAAAATATTGTAAAAGCTTTCTAAAAACATTTTTAAACCGTTTTAAAACACTTTTAAAACGTTTTAAAATGCTTTACAATTTTTTTAAAAGGATTTAAAAACGTTTTAAAACATTTTAAAAGTGTTTTGAAACATTTTAGAAGTGTTTTGAAACATTTTAAAATAAATCTTAAAAGCATTTCAAAATATTTTAAAAGCGTTTCAGAATATCTTAAAAGTGTTTTGAAATATCTTGAAAGTGTTTTACAATATTTTGAAGTGTTATAAAAATCCTTTAAAACATTTTACAACTTTTTTAAAATATTTTAAAAGAGTTTCATAATGTCTTAAAAACATTTTTAACTTGTTTAAAATCATATTATAGCATTTTAAAAAGTGTTTTATAATGTTTTTAAAAATATTATTTTTTACGATTTTATTAAAAAGATTTACTAAAAGTGATTAAATGCTTTAAATATTTGATTTAAACATATTAATAAGAATTTGGAATATTTTATAAAAGGTTTAAACCATTTTTAAAACATTTAGAAAAATTATTGAATGTCAGCTTTATAAGCTTTAACTTTATGAAATATTTTGAAATATTTTGAAATGTTATAAAAATCCTCTAAAATATTTTACAAATTTTTTGAAAGTATTTTAAAAGAGTTTTATGATGTGTTAAAAACATTTTAAACGTGTTTAAAAGCACATTATAACATTTTAAAAAGGGTTTTATAATATTTTTAAAAACGTTTCTTTTTTTACGATTTTATTAAAAACATTTAATAAAAAGATTAAACGCTTTAAATATTTGATTTAAACATATTAATAAGAATTTATAATATTTTAGCAGATTTAAATCCATTTATGAAAACATTTATGAAACTTTAAAATATTTTTTAAAAAGTTAAAATGTTAAAGGATTTTTATAACATTTCAAAATATTGTAAACACAAGATATTTCAAAACACTTTTAAGATATTCTGAAACGCTTTTAAAATATTTTGAAATGATTTTAAGATTTATTTTTAAATGTTTCAAAACACTTCTAAAATGTTTTAAATTTATTTTAAAATGTTTCAAAACACTTTTAAAATGTTTTAAAACGTTTTTAAAACCTTTTAAAAAACTTGTAAAGCATTTTAAAACGTTTTAAAAGTGTTTTAAAATGGTTTTAAAATGTTTTTAGAAAGCTTTTACAATATTTTAAAAAAGGTTTAAAATGTTTTAAAACGTTTTTAAATCCTTTTCAAAAAATTGTAAAGCATTTTAAAACGTTTTAAGAGTGTATCCAAATATGCTCTCAGATTTCAAAACCGAAAAGTTCAGCACCCGATATCTGTGTTCATTCATTTTTCACAAATCGTCTGAAATGAATCCCGAAATCAATTCGTCACTTTGTGCATCTGGGGCTACACTTGCATCTCCAAAATAGGTATCCAAATATGCTCTCGGATTTTAAAACCGAAAAGTTTAGCCCTCGATATTCGCGTCCGTTTGTTTTTCACGGATCATCCGAAATGAGGTCCAAACTCAATTCGTCACTTTCTGCATCTGGAACCACACTTGCATCTCCAAAATGGGTATCCAAATATGCTCTTGGATATCAAAACCGAAAAGTTTAGCCCCATCTTCCACGTCTGTTATTTTTTCACGAACCATCTGAAATGAGTCCCGAAATCAATTTGTCACTTTGTGCATGAGGGGCCACGCTTGCATCTACAAAATGGGTATCCAAATATGCTCTCAGATTTCACAACCGAAAATTTTAGCCCCCGATATCCACGTCTTTTCATTTTTCACAGATCGTCTAAATTGAGTCCCGAAGTCAATTCGTCACTTTGTTCATCTGGGGCCACGCTTGCATCTCCAAAATGGGTATCCAAATATGCTCTCAAATTTCATAACCGAAAAGTTTAGCCCCCGATATTCGCATCCGTTTGTTTTTCACGGATCGTCCAAAATGAGGCCCAAACTCAATTTGTCACTTTGTGCATCTGAGGCCATGCTTTCATCTCCAAAATGGGTATCCAAATATGCTCTCATATTTCAAAATCGAAAATTTCAGCCCCCATTATTTGCGTCTATTCGTTTTTTACGGATCATCCGAAATGAGTCACGAAATCGATTTGTCACTTTGTGCATGCAGGGCCACACTTGCATCTCAAAAATGGGTATCCAAATATGCTCTCGGATTTCAAAACCAAAAAGTTCAACCCCTGATATCGGCGTCCGTTCGTTTTTCACGGATCGTCTGAAATCAGTCCCGAAAAAAATTTGTCACTTTGTGCATGCGGGGCCACGCTTTCATCTCCAAAATGGGTATCCAGATATGCACTCAAATTTAAAAACCGAAAATTTCAACCCCCAAGATCCGCATTTGTTCATTTTTCAAGGTTCATCCAAAATGAATCCCGAAATCAATTCGTCATTTTTTCCCTGCAGGGGCACACTTGCATCTCCAAAATGGGTATCCAAATATACTCAGATTTCAAAAACGAAAATTTTAGCCCCTGACATCCGCATCCGTTCGTTTTTTACGGATCATCCGAAATGAGTCCCTAAATCAATTCGTCACTTTGTGCATGTGAGGACATGCTTGCATCTCCAAAATGGTTATCCAAATATGCTCTCGGATTTCAAAACTAAAAATTTTAGCCCCCGATATCCACGTATGTTCGTTTTGCACGGATCATCCAAAATGAATCCTGAAATCAATTTGTCACTTTGTGCATGTGGGGAAACGCTTGCATCTCCAAAATGTGTATCCAAATATGCTCTCGGATTTCAAAACTGAAAAGTTCTACCCCCGATATCCACGTATGTTCATTTTTCACGGATAGTCTGAAATCAGTCCCGAAATAAATTCATCACTTTGTGCATGCAGGGCCACGCTTGCATCTCCAAAATGGGTATCCAAGTATGCTCTCGAATTTCAAAACCGAAAAGTTCAACCCCCAATATCCGCTTTCGTTCAGTTTTCAAAGATCGTCCGAAATGAGTCCCAAAATCAATTCGTCACTTTGTTCATGCGGCGGCACACTTGCGTCTCCAAAATGGGTATCCAAATATGCTCTCGAATTTCAAAAATGAAAATTTCAACCCCGATATCTACGTCTGTTCGTTTTTTATGGATCGTTCGAAATGAGTCCCTAAATCAATTCATCACTTTGTGCATGTGGGTCCATGCTTGCATCTCCAAAATGGGTATCCAAATATGCTCTCGAATTTTTAAACCGAAAAGTTTAGCCCTCGATATTCGTATGCGTTCGTTTTTCACGGATCATCCAAAATGAGGTCTGAACTCAATTCGTCACTTTCTGCATCTGGGGCCACGCTGGCAAATCCAAAATGGGTATTCAAATATGCTCTCGGATATCAAAACCGAAGATTTTAGCCTGCGTCTATTCTTTTTTAACGCACTCTCTACGTTTAAAATGTTTTTTAGACATTATAAAGCTCTTTTAAGATATTTTAAAAACTTTGTAAAATATTTTAAAGGATTTTTATAACATTTCAAAATATTTTAAAATATTTCAAAATATTGTAAAACGCTTATCAAGTTAAGCTTATAAATCTGACATTCAATAATTTTTATAAATGGTTTAAAGCTTTTATAAAATAGTCTAAATCTTTATTAATATGTTTAAATCAAATATTTAAAGCGTTTAATCATTTTTAGTAAATGTTTTTAATGAAATCGTAAAATAAATTGTTTTAAAAACATTATAAAAAACTTTTTAAAATATTTTTAAAAATTTGTAAAATGTTTTAAAGGATTTTTATAACATTTCAAAATATTGTAAAACACTTCCAAGATATTTTAAAACACTTTTAAAATATTTTGAAACGCTTCTAAAATATTTTGAAACGTTTCAAAACACTTCTAATATGTTTTAAATTTATTTTAAAATGTTTCAAAACACTTTTAAAATGTTTTAAAACGTTTTCAGAACCTCTTGAAGAACTTGTAAAGCATTTTAAAATGTTTTAAAATGGTTTAAAAATGTTTTTAGAAAGCTTTTACAATGTTTTAAAAACATTTCAAAACACTTTTAAAATTCTTTTAAAACATTTAAAAACATTTATTTCGTTTTTAAAAATGTTTATAAATAACATTTAATAAAATTTAAACTAATAAAGTTGACATTATAAACATTTAATAATTTTTATAAAGGTTTTATAAATGGTTTAAAGATTTTATAAAATATTCTAAATTCTTATTAATATGCTTAAATCAAATATTTAAAGCGTTTAATAATTTTTGATAAAATCGCAAAAAAAAAACGTTTTTAAAAACATTATAAAACACTTTTTAAAATGTTATAACGTGCTTTTAAACACATTTAAAATGTTTTTAAGACATTATAAAACTCGTTTAAAATATTTTTACAAATTTGTAAAATGTTTTAAAGGATTTTTATAACATTTAAAAATATTTCAAAATCATTCAAAAAATTTCAAAATATTGTAAAAAACGCTTTCAAGATATTTCAAAACACTTGTAAAATATATTGAAATGCTTTTGAATTGTTTTAAATTTATTTTTAAATGTTTTCAAGACATCATAAAACTCTTTTAAAATATTTTTAAAAATTTGTAAAATGTTTTAAAAGATTTTTATAAATTTCAAAATATTTCAAAATATTATCAAACGCTTAATTTAATTTTGAACACTTTTAAATATTTTGAAAAGCTTTTAAAATGTTTTAAATTTATTTTAAAATGTTTCAAAACACTTTTAAAATGTTTTAAAACATATTTAAATCCTTTTTAAAAACTTGTAAAACATTTTAAAACATTTTAAAAGTGTTTTAAAATGGTTTTAAAATGTTTTCAGAATGCTTTTACAATGTTAGAAAAACATTTCAAAACACATTTAAAATATTTGAAAGCATTTATTTAGGTTTTAAAAGCATTTTTAAATAAAATTTAATAAAAGTTAAGCTTATAAAGCTAACATTATAAACATGCAATAATTTTTATAAATGTTTCATAAATGGTTTAAATCTTTTATAAAATATTCTAAATTCTTCTCAATATGTTTAGCTCAAATATTTAAAGTGTTTAATCTTTTTATTAAATGTTTTTAATAAAATCGTAAAAAAAAGAAACGTTTTTAAAAATATTATAAAACCCTTTTTAAAATGTTATAATGTGCTTTTAAACACGTTTAAAATGTTTTTAACACATCATAAAACTCTTTTGAAATATTTTTAAAAAATTTGTAAAATATTTTAGAGGATTTTTATAACATTTCAAAATATTGTAAAACACTTTCAAGATATTTCAAAACACTTTTAAGATATTCTGAAATGCTTTTAAAATATTTTGAAATGCTTTTAAGATTTATTTTAAAATGTTTCAAAACACTTCTAAAATGTTTTAAATTTATTTTAAAATGTTTCAAAACACTTTTAAAATGTTTTAAAACGTTTTTAAATCCTTTTAAAAAAACTTGTAAAGCATATTAAAACGTTTTAAAACTGTTTTAAAACGGTTTAAAAATGTTTTTAGACAGCTTTTACAATATTTTAAAAAAGGTTTAAAATGTTTTAAAGCGTTTTTAAATCCTTTTCAAAAACTTGTAAAGCATTTTAAAAAGTTTTAAAAGTGTATCCAAATATGCTCTCAGATTTCAAAACCGAAAAGTTCAGCCCCCGATATCCACGTCTTTTAATTTTTCACGGATCGTCTGAATTGAGTCCCGAAGTCAATTCGTCACTTTTTTCATCTGGGGCCACGATTGCATCTCCAAAATGGGTATCCAAATATGCTCTCAGATTTCAAAACCGAAAATTTTAGCCCCCGATATTCGCGTCCGTTCATTTTTCACGGATCGTCCAAAATGAGGCCCAAACTCAATTTGTCACTTTGTGCATCCGAGGCCACGCTTTCATCTCCAAAATGAGTATCCAAATATGCTCTCATATTTCAAAATCGAAAATCGAATTGAGTCTATTCGTCTATTTGAAATATGCTCTCATATTTCAAAATCGAAAATCGAATATGCTGTCATATTTCAAAATCGAAAATCGAAATGAGTCTATTTCAAAATCGTTATCTGCGTCTATTCGTTTTTCACGGATCATCCGAAATGAGTCGGGAAATCGATTTGTCACTTTGTGCATGTGGGGCCACACTTGCATCTGCAAAATGGGTATCCAAATATGCTCTCGGATTTCAAAACCAAAAAGTTCAACCCCTGATATCCGCGTCCGTTCTTTTTTCACGGATCGTCTGAAATCAGTCCCGAAATAAATTTGTCACTTTGTGCATGCGGGGCCACGCTTTCATCTCCAAAATGGGTATCCAGATATGCTCTCGAATTTAAAAACCGAAAATTTCAACCCCCAATATCCGCATTTGTACATTTTTAAAGGATCATCCAAAATGAATCCCGAAATCAATTCGTCATTCTTTTCCTGCGGGGGCACACTTGCATCTCCAAAATGGGTATCCAAATATACTCTCAGATTTCTAAAACGAAAATTTTAGCCCCCGACATCCGCGTCCGTTCGTTTTTTACGGATCATCCAAAATGAGTCCCTAAATCAATTCGTCACTTTGTGCATGTGAGGCCACGCTTGCATCTCCAAAATGGTTATCCAAATATGCTCTCGGATTTCAAAACTGAAAAGTTTAGCCCCCGATATCCACATATGTTCGTTTTTCACGGATCATCCGAAATGAGTCCTGAAATCAATTTGTCACTCTGTGCATGTGGGGAAACGCTTGCATCTCCAAAATGTGTGTCCAAATATGCTCTCGGATTTCAAAACCGAAAAGTTCTGCCCCCGATATCCACGTCTGTTCATTTTTCACGGATAGTCCGAAATCGGTCCCGAAATAAATTCATCACTTTGTGCATGCGGGGCCACGCTTGCATCTCCAAAATGGGTATCCAAATATGCTCTCGAATTTCAAAACTGAAAAGTTCAACCCCCAATATCTGCTTTCGTTCAGTTTTCAAAGATCGTCCAAAATGAGTCCCAAAATCAATTCGTCACTTTGTTCATGCAGGGGCACACTTGCATCTCCAAAATGGGTATCCAAATATTCTCTTGAATTTTTAAACCGAAAATTTTAGCCCTCGATATTTGCATTCGTTCGTTTTTCACGGATCATCCGAAATGAGGTCCAAACTCAATTTGTCACTTTGTGCATCTGGGGCCACGCTTGCATCTCCAAAATGGGTATCCAAATATGCTCTCGGATATCAAAACCGAAAAGTTTAGCCTGCGTCTATTCTTTTTTAGTGAACTATCTACGTTTAAAATGTTTATCAGACATTATAAAGCTCTTTAAAACTTGCAACGCATTTTAAAACGTTTTAAAAGTGTTTTAAAACGGTTTAAAAAAGTTTTTAGAAAGCTTTTACAATATTTTAAAAAAGGTTTAAAATGTTTTAAAACGTTTTTAAATCCTTTTCAAAAACCTATAAAGCATTTTAAAACGTTTTAAAAGTGTATCCACATATGCTCTCAGATTTCAAAACCGAAAAGTTCAGCCCCCGATATCTATGTTCATTCATTTTTCACAAATCGTCTGAAATGAATCCCGAAATCAATTTGTCACTTTCTGCATCCGGGGCCACACTTGAATCTCCAAAATAGGTATCCAAATATGCTCTCGGATTTTTAAACTGAAAATTTTAGCCCTCGATATTCGCGTCTGTTTGTTTTTCACGAATCATCCAAAATGAGGCCCAAACTCAATTTGTCACTTTGTGCATCCGAGGCCACGTTTTCATCTCCAAAATGGGTATCCAAATATGCTCTCATATTTCAAAATCGAAAATTTCAGCCCCCGTTATCTGCGTCTATTCGTTTTTCACGGATCATCCGAAATGAGTCACGAAATCAATTTGTCACTTTGTGCATGAGGGGCCACACTTGCATCTCCAAAATGGCTACCCAAATATGCTCTCGGATTTCAAAACCAAAAAGTTCAACCCCTGATATCCGCGTCCGTTCGTTTTTCACGGATCGTCTGAAATCAGTCCCGAAATAAATTTGTCACTTTGTGCATGCGGGGCCACGCTTTCATCTCCAAAATGGGTATCTAGATATGCTCTCGAATTTAAAAACCGAAAATTTCAACCCCCAATATCCGCATTTGTTCATTTTTCAAGGATCATCCAAAATGAATCCCGAAATCAATTCGTCATTTTGTTACTGCAGGGGCACACTTGCATCTCCAAAATGGGTATCCAAATATACTCTCAGATTTCAAAAACGAAAATTTTAGCCCCCGACATCCGCATCCGTTCGTTTTTTATGGATCATCCAAAATGAGTCCCTAAATCAATTCGTCACTTTGTGCATGTGAGGCCACGCTTGCATCTCCAAAATGGTTATCCAAATATGCTCTCGGATTTCAAAACTGAAATGTTTAGCCCGTGATATCCACGTATGTTCGTTTTTCACGGATGATCCGAAATGAGTCCTAAAATCAATTTGTCACTTTGTGCATGTGGGGAAACGCTTGCATCTCCAAAATGTGTATCCAAATATGCTCTCGGATTTCAAAACCAAAAAATTCTGCCCCCGATATCCAGGTCTGTTCATTTTTCACGGATAGTCCGAAATCAGTCCCGAAATAAATTCATCACTTTGTGCATGCGGGGCCATGCTTGCATCTCCAAAATGGGTATCCAAATATGCTCTCGAATTTCAAAACTGAAAAGTTCAACCCTCAATATCCGCTTTCATTCAGTTTTCAAAGATCGTCCGAAATGAGTCCCAAAATCAATTCGTCACTTTCTTCATGCGGGGGCACACTTGCATCTCCAAAATGGGTATCCAAATATGCTCTTGAATTTCAAAAATGAAAATTTCAACCCCGACATCTGCGTCTGTTCGTTTTTTATGGATCTTTCGAAATGAGTCCCTAAATCAATTCATCAATTTGTGCAAGTGGGGCCACGCTTGCATCTCCAAAATGGGTATCCAAATATGCTCTTGAATTTTTAAACCGAAAAGTTTAGCCCTCGATATTCGCATCCGTTCGTTTTTCACAGATCATTCGAAATGAGGTCCAAACTCAATTCGTCACTTTGTGCATCTGGGGCCACGCTTGCATCTCCAAAATGGGTATCCAAATATTCTCTCGGATATCAAAACCGAAAAGTTTAACCTGTGTCGATTCTTTTTTAACAAACTATCTACGTTTAAAATGTTTTTCAGACATTATAAAGCTCTTTTAAAACATTTTAAAAACTTTGTAAAATATTTTAAAGGATTTTTATAACATTTCAAAATATTTTAAAATATTTCAAAATATTATAAAACGCTTATCAAGTTAAGCTTATAAATCTGACATTCAATAATTTTTATAAATGGTTTAAAGCTTTTATAAAATATTCTAAATTTTTATTAATATGTTTAAATCAAATATTTAAAGCGTTTAATCATTTTTAGTAAATGTTTTCAATGAATTCGTAAAAAAAATTGTTTTAAAAATATTATAATTTTTAAAAAAAAATGTTATAGCATGCTTTTAAACACATTTAAATGTATTTAAGATATTATAAAACTCGTTTAAAATATTTTTAAAAAATTGTAAAATGTTTTAAATGATTTTTATAACATTTCAAAATATTGTAAAACACTTCCAAGATATTTTACAACACTTTTAAAATATTTTGAAACGCTTCTAAAATATTTTGAAATGATTTTAAAATTTATTTCAAAATGTTTCAAAACACTTCTAAAATGTTTTAAATTTATTTTAAAATGTTTCAAAACACTTTTAAAATGTTTTAAAACGTTTTCAGAACCTCTTGAAGAACTTGTAAAGCATTTTAAAATGTCCTAAAAGTGTTTTAAAATGGTTTAAAAATGTTTTTCGAAAGCTTTTACAATGTTTTAAAAACATTTCAAACACTTTTAAAATTATTTTAAAATATTTAAAAGCATTTATTTCATTTTTAAAAATGTTTATAAATAACATTTAATAAAAGTTAAACTAATAAAGTTGACATTATAAACATTTAATAATTTTTATAAAGGTTTTACAAATGGCTTAAAGCTTTTATAAAATATTCTAAATTCTTATTAATATGCTTAAATCAAATATTTAAAGCGTTTAATCATTTTTAATAAAATCGCAAAAAAAACGCTTTTCAAAACATTATAAAACACTTTTTAAAATGTTATAACGTGCTTTTAAACACATTTAAAATGTTTTTAAGACATTATAAAACTCGTTTAAAATATTTTTACAAATTTGTAAAATGTTTTAAAGGTTTTTTATAACATTTGAAAATATTTCAAAATCATTCAAAAAATTTCAAAATATTGTAAGAAACACTTTCAAGATATTTTAAAACACTTGTAAAATATTTTGAAACGCTTTTAAAATGTTTTAAATTTATTTTTAAATGTTTCAAAACACTTCTAAAATATTTTAAATTTATATTAAAAGTGTTTTAAAATAAACACATTTAATAAAATCGTAAAAAAAATGTTTTTAGAAACATTATAAAACACTTTTTAAAATGTTATAATGTGCTTTTAAAATGTTTTGAAGACATCATAAAACTCTTTTAAAATATTTTTTAAAAATTTGTAAAATGTTTTAAAAGATTTTTATAAATTTCAAAATATTGTCAAACGCTTAAGATATTTTTGAACACTTTTAAATATTTTGAAATGCTTTTAAAATGTTTTAAATTTATTTTAAAATGTTTCAAAACACTTTTAAAATGCTTCAAAACACTTTTAAAATGTTTTAAATTTATTTTAAAATGTTTCAAAACACTTTTAAAATGTTTTAAAACATATTTAAATCCTTTTTAAAAAACTTGTAAAACATTTTAAAACGCTTTAAAAGTGTTTTAAAATGGTTTTTAAATGTTTTCAGAATGCTTTTACAATGTTAGAAAAACATTTCAAAACACATTTAAAATATTTGAAATCATTTATTTAGGTTTTAAAAACGTTTTTAAATAAAATTTAATAAAAGTTAAGCTTATAAAGCTAACATTATAAACATGCAATAATTTTTATAAATGTTTCATAAATGGTTTAAATATGTTATAAAATATTCTAAATTCTTATTAATATGTTTAAATCAAATATTTAAAGCGTTTAATCTTTTTATTAGATGTTTTTAATAAAATCGTAAAAAAAGAAACGTTTTTAAAAATATTATAAAACCCTTTTTAAAATGTTATAATGTGCTTTTAAACACATTTAAAATGTTTTTAACACATCATAAAAATCTTTTAAAATATTTTTAAAAAAATTGTAAAATATTTTAGAGGATTTTTATAACATTTCAAAATATTTCAAAATATTTCATAAAGTTAAGCTTATAAAGCCGACATTCAATCATTTTTATAAATGTTTTAAAAATGGTTTAAACCTTTTATAAAATATTCCAAATTCTTATTAATATGTTTAAATCAAATATTTAAAGCGTTTAATCATTTTTAGTAAATCTTTTTAATAAAATCGTAAAAATAATATTTTTAAAAACATTATAAAACACTTTTTAAAATGCTATAACATGATTTTAAACACGTTAAAAATGTTTTTAAGACATTATGAAACTCTTTTAAAATATTTTTTAAAAGTTGTAAAATGTTTTAAAGGATTTTTATAACATTTCAAAATATTGTAAAACACTTTCAAGATATTTCAAAACACTTTTAAGATATTCTGAAACGCTTTTAAAATATTTTGAAATGCTTTTAAGATTTATTTTAAAATGTTTCAAAACACTTCTAAGATGTTTTAAATTTATTTTAAAATGTTTCAAAACACTTTTAAAATATTTTAAAACGTTTTTAAATCCTTTTAAAAAACTTGTAAAGCATTTTAAAACATTTTAAAAGTGTTTTAAAATGGTTTAAAAATGTTTTTAGAAAGCTTTTACAATATTTTAAAAAAGGTTTAAAATGTTTTAAAACGTTTTTAAATCCTTTTCAAAAACTTGTAAAGCATTTTAAAACGTTTTAAAAGTGTATCCAAATATGCTCTTAGATTTCAAAACCAAAAAGTTCAGCCCCCGATATCTGTGTTCATTAATTTTTCACAAATCGTCTAAAATGAATCCCGAAATCAATTCATCACTTTGTGCATCCGGGGCCACACTTGCATCTCCAAAATAGGTATCCAAATATGCTCTCGGATTTTAAAACTGAAAAGTTTAGCCCTCGATATTTGCGTCCATTTGTTTTTCACGGATCATCCGAAATTAGGTCCGAACTCAATTCGTCACTTTGTGCATCTGGGGCCACACTTGCATCTCCAAAATTGGTATCTAAATATGCTCTCGGATATCAAAACCGAAAATTTTAGCCCCATCTTCCACGTCTGTTCCTTTTTCACGAACCATCCGAAATGAGTCCCGAAATCAATTTGTCACTTTGTGCATGCGAGGCCACGCTTGCATCTCCAAAATGGGTATCTAAATATGCTCTCAGATTTCACAACCGAAAAGTTCAGCCACTGATATCCACGTCTTTTCATTTTTCACAGATTGTCTGAATTTAGTCCCAAAGTCAATTCGTCACTTGGTTCATCTGGGGCCATGCTTGCATCTCCAAAATGGGTATCCAAATATGCTCTCAGATTTCAAAACCGAAAAGTTTAGCCCCCAATATTTGCGTCCGTTCGTTTTTCACGGATCGTCCAAAATGAGGCCCAAACTCAATTTGTCACTTTGTGCATCCGAGGCCACGCTTTCATCTCCAAAATGGGTATCCAAATATGCTCTCATATTTCAAAATCAAAAATTTCAGCCCCCGTTATCTGCGTCTATTCGTTTTTCACGGATCATCCGAAATGAGTCGCGAAATCGATTTGTCACTTTGTGCATGCGGGGCCACACTTGCATCTCCAAAATGGGTATCCAAATATGCTCTCGGATTTCAAAACCAAAAAGTTCAACCCCTGATATCCGCGTCCGTTCGTTTTTCACGGATCGTCTGAAATCAGTCCCAAAATAAATTTGTCACTTTGTGCATGCGGGGCCACGCTTTCATCTCCAAAATGGGTATCCAGATATGCTCTCGAATTTAAAAACCGAAAATTTCAACCCCCAATATCCGCATTTGTTCATTTTTTAAAATATTGTAAAAGCTTTCTAAAAACATTTTAAAACCATTTTAAAACACTTTTAAAACGTTTTAAAATGCTTTACAAGTTTTTTAAAAGGATTTAAAAACATTTTAAAACATTTTAAAAGTGTTTTGAAACATTTTAAAATAAATTTAAAACATTTTAGAAGTGTTTTGAAACATTTTAAAATAAATCTTAAAAGCATTTGAAAATATTTTAAAAGCATTTCAGAATATCTTAAAAGTGTTTTGAAATATCTTGAAAGTGTTTTACAATGTTTTGAAATGTTATAAAAATCCTTTAAAACATTTTACAACTTTTTAAAAATATTTTAAAAGAGTTTCATAATGTCTTAAAAACATTTTTAACGTGTTTAAAATCATGTTATAGCATTTTAAAAAGTGTTTTATAATGTTTTTAAAAATATTATTTTTTACGATTTCAAAAATATTATTCATTTTAAAAATATTGTTGGCCGCTGCTACAGTTTCTACTGCTAAAAAATTCAAAGTTGTGATTGATGATTATTGTGAAGCCTCTGGAAGCAGCCTCAATAAAAAAAAATGCAATATTTATTGTTGGAATATACCTGCCAGCACGCTTCAGGCCATTTCCAGTTGCTTAGATTTTGCTGCCTCTTCGACTTGGTCTTCATTCAAGTATTTGGGTCTCCCTATCTTTCAAAAAGGTGCAGTCTTCAGAGATTGGTTTCCCATGCTAGAAAAGTTAAAATCCAAGATAAATTCCTAGGGATTTAGATGGCTTAATTTGGCTGGCAAGACTGTGCTTATAAAAGCAGTCTTAAGCAGCCTTTCCATTTATCAATTTGTCGTTATGCTTGCTCCCGTGGGCATTATGAAGAAAATGGAGGCACATATAAAAAATTTATTCTGGAAAGGAGGGAAAGCTAATGAAAAGAAACTCCCATTAATCAGTTGGGACACAATATCCTTGCCCAGACTAGAAGGTGGTTTGAACTTCAAGAATTTGGATAAGCAAAACATTGCGTTAGGCACAAAGATGCTATGGAGGATAATCGCTCCAAACCCAGGTTGGGCCCAACTTGCCTTATGGAAAAAATACTTCCGGGGGCAGAGGAAACGATGCCTCGACTATCCTAAATCTATCCCCGGCTCAACGATCCATAGGCTCTGTGCAAATTCCATCTCCTTAATCAATCATCACGCATATTGGATCCCTGGAAATGGCAAGCACATTAGGATATGGGAGGACCGCATTATGGGCACCGACTCCTTGGTTGAAGATCGATCTCTGATTATGCTGAAAGAATGGATGTCTAGAGCGGGCTTCATTACACTATGGGATATTTCTAATTGGGAAGTTGGAGTCTGGCATAGCTGGAAATCAATTGAGGTTCCTCAAATCTTGGCCAAGGAATATGCAGACTTCTTGACATCTTTAGGAGGCAAGGCTCCCTTGAACAACAGGAAACGGGATTCACGTGGCTGGGGGACTTCTCCAGGGCATTACTCTGTCTCACAGGGGTATCGACAGCTCTCTGCTCACCCTCATGTCCCTCCTGATCCGAATACTTGGAAAGGGGTATGGTTCCAGACCTCAATCCCCAAAATCGATGCCTTCTGCTGGCTCCTCTGTCACCAGTGCATTCTGATTGAAGATAGATTGCAGAAAAGAGGCTTCCATGGCCCCTCCCGGTGCACGCTGTGTGGAGAAAACTCAGAATCTACTGCCCACATTATGCTCAGCTGTAATTTCGTAGCAGGTATTTGGAGAGAGGCTACTGGTCATTGGAACTCAGACTTCACCCTTCCTAGTCGCATTCCTGATTTGTTCTCAAATTGGATGCGTACTTATCCTGGTGGCATTACTCGGAATGCCCACATAAAAGCCAGATGGTGCACTCTCCCCAAACTTATCTGTTGGCAAACATGGCTAGAACGAAACCAAAGGATCGTCAGGGACAGGAAGAGCAACTATAAGATTGTTTGGGTCAAAGTAAAAAGCCTCTTAAAGGATTGCGTTGGTAATCATCTTGATGGTGCAGAGCTTAGTGATCAAGATGCTGCATGGAGCGCTACTCTTGATCTCAATTTCTCTGATATTTCCAGACCTTTCGTGGTTCTTAAAGATTGGCAAATTCGCCTCAGTGCATCAGATTTCTTGGCCTTTTGCACTAAGCAGGCGCAGCCCATTCTTTTCTTCGACGGTGCAGCAAAAGGAAACCCGGGCAGATCTGGTGCAGGAGGTGTGGTAAAAAACGTCGCTGGCTGTATTGATCATAGATACGCCTGGGGAGTGGGCTTTAACACCAGCATCCAAGTGGAAGCCCTGGCCCTTTTCCAAGGCCTCAAGCTTCTCAAGGCCCTCGGTATCAATGCTTCTCTTATAATAGGAGACTCGCAGTCAATCATAAAGTCCTTAATCGACAATAATTCCCCTTCAGATTTAAGACTGTCCAAACTGATGAGCAGAATTTGAATCCTCTCAAAATCTTTCCGGAACTTGAAGTTCTATCACGTCAAAAGGGAAAACAATAAAGAAGCGGATCTCGAAGCTAATAAAGCAGCTCTCCTTCCTCTCGGAACTCTTCTAAGAGATGGAGAAAATGGATGGGATCCCATCCCTTAACTGTTTATTATCATGTTCTATCGTTTAATTTTGAACCAGTTTGTCTGCACCTTTAAATTGGGGAAGATAGATATGTTGGACCAAAGATTATTCCGTAATTACCTCAGATGTAGAATAAGGAAAACTCCTTTGGTTCTAGACAGGGAGAAAACTAGGCTCTGCCTAGCATTTTGTAATCAGTTTTGAGGCATTTAGGCCAGATTTTAATATATCACTCTAACCGTTTCTGTGAAAAAAAAAAAGAATTCGGAATATTTTATAAAAGGTTTAAACCATTTTTAAAACATTTATAAAAATTATTGAATGTCAGCTTTATAAGCTTAACTTTATGAAATATTTTGAAATATTTTGAAATGTTATAAAAATCCTCTAAAATATTTTACAAAATTTTAAAAAATATTTTAAAAGAGTTTTATGATGTGTTAGAAACATTTTAAATGTGTTTAAAAGCACATTATAACATTTTAAAAAGGGTTTTATAATATTTTTAAAAATGTTTCTTTTTTTACGATTTTATTAAAAACATTTAATAAAAAGATTAAACGCTTTAAATATTTGATTTAAACATATTGAGAAGATTTTAGAATATTTTATAAAAGATTTAAACCATTTATGAAACATTTATAAAAATTATTGCATGTTTATAATGTTAGCTTTATAAGCTTAACTTTTATTAAATTCTATTTAAAAATGTTTTTGAAACCTAAATAAATGCTTTCAATTATTTTAAATGTGTTTTGAAATGTTTTTCTAACATTGTAAAAGCATTCTCAAAACATTTAAAAACCATTTAAAAACACTTTTAAAACGTTTTAAAATGTTTTACAAGTTTTTAAAAAGGATTTAAATATGTTTTAAAACATTTTAAAAGTGTTTTGAAGCATTTTAAAAGTGTTTTGGAACATTTTAAATAAATTCTAAAACATTTTAAAAGCATTTCAAAGTATTTTAAAAGTGTTCAAAAATATCTTAAGCGTTTGACAATATTTTGAAATATTCTGAAATTTATAAAAATCTTTTAAAAAATTTTACAAATTTTTTACAATATCTTTTAAAACACTTTTAAAACACTTTTGAAAACCATTTTAAAACACTTTTAAAACGTTTTAAAATGTTTTACAAGTTTTTAAAAAGGATTTAAATATCTTTCAAAACATTTTAAAAGTGTTTTGAAACATTTTAAAATAACTTTAAAACATTTTAAAAGTGTTTTGAAGCATTTTAAAAGTGTTTTGAAACATTTTAAAATAAATTTAAAACATTTTAAAAGGGTTTCAAAACATTTAAAAGTGTTCAAAAATATCTTAAGCGTTTGACAATATTTTGAAAATTTATAAAAATATTTTAAAACATTTACAAATTTTTAAAAATATTTTAAAACATTTTACAAATTTTTAAAAATATTTTAAAAGAGTTTTATGATGTCTCCTTTAAATGTGTTTATTTTAAAACACTTTTAATATAAATTTTAAAATATTTTAGAAGTGTTTTGAAACATTTAAAAATAAATTTAAAACATTTTAAAAGCGTTTAAAATATTTTACAAGTGTTTTAAAATATCTTAGGTAAACGTTTTTTACAATATTTTGAAATTTTTTGAATGATTTTGAAATATTTTGAAATGTTATAAAAATCCTTTAAAACGTTTTAAAAATCAAAATTATTTTAAACGAGTTTTATAATGTCTTAAAAACATTTTAAATGTGTTTAAAAGCACATTATAACATTTTAAAATGTGTTTTATAATGTTTTTAAAAACGTTTTTTTTGCGATTTTATTAAAAATGATTAAATGCTTTAAATATTTGATTTAATCATATTAATAAGAATTTATAATATTTTATAAAAGCTTTAAACCATTTATAAAACGTTTATAAAAATTATTAAATGTTTATAATGTCAACTTTATTAGTTTAACTTTTATTAAATGTTATTTATAAACATTTTTAAAAATGAAATAAATGCTTTTAAATATTTTAAAAGAATTTTAAAAGTGTTTTGAAACATTTTAAAATAAATTTTAAAAGTGTTTCAAAATATTTTAGAAGCGTTTCAAAATATTTTAGAAGTGTTTCAAAATATTTTAAAAGTGTTTTAAAATATTTTGGAAGTGTTTTACAATATTTTGAAATGTTATAAAAATCCTTTAAAACATTTTACAAACTTTTTAAAATATTTTAAACGAGTTTTATAATGTCTTAAACACATTTAAATGTGTTTAAAAGCACGCTATAACATTTTAAAAAGTTTTTTATAATGTTTTTCAAACAATTTTTTTTACGATTTCATTAAAACCATTTACTAAAAATGATTAAACGCTTTATATATTTGATTTAAACATATTAATAAAAATTTAGAATATTTTATAAAAGCTTTAAACCATTTATAAAAATTATTGAATGTCAGATTTATAAGCTTAACTTGATAAGTGTTTTACAATATTTTGAAATATTTTAAAATATTTTGAAATGTTATAAAAATCCTTTAAAAGATTTAAAAGATTTAAAATATTTTGAAATGTTATAAAAATCCTTTAAAAGATTTAAACCATTTTATGAAACATTTATAAAAATTATTGCATGTTTATAATGTTAGCTTTATAAGCTTAACTTTTATTAAATTTTATTTAAAAACATTTTTAAAACCTAAATAAATGCTTTCAAATATTTTAAATCTGTTTTGAAATGTTTTTCTAACATCGTAAAAGCATTCTGAAAACATTTAAAAACCATTTTAAAACACTTTTAAAACGATTTAAAATGTTTTACAAGTTTTTAAAAAGGATTTAAATATGTTTTAAAACATTTTAAAAGTGTTTTGAAACATTTTAAAATAAATTTAAAACATTTTAAAAGTGTTTTGAATTATTTTAAAAGTGTTTTGAAACATTTTAAAAGTGTTTCAAAATATTTAAAAGTGTTCAAAAATATCTTAAGCGTTTGACAATATTTTCAAATATTTTGAAATTTATAAAAATCTTTTAAAACATTTTACAAATTTTTAAAAATATTTTAAAAGAGTTTTATGATGTCTTCAAAACATTTTAAAAGCACATTATAACATTTTAAAAAGTGTTTTATAATGTTTCTAAAAACATTTTTTTTACGATTTTATTAAATGTGTTTATTTTAAAACACTTTTAATATAAATTTAAAATATTTTAAAAGTGTTTTGAAACATTTCAAAATAAATTTAAAACATTTTAAAAACATTTCAAAATATTTTACAAGTGTTTTAAAATATCTTGAAAGCGTTTTTTACAATATTTTGAAATTTTTTGAATGATTTTGAAATATTTTCAAATGTTATAAAAATCCTTTAAAAAATTTTACAAATTTGTAAAAATATTTTAAACAAGTTTTATAATGTCTTAAAAACATTTTAAATGTGTTTAAAAGCACGTTATAACATTTTAAAAAGTGTTTTATAATGTTTTTAAAAACGTTTTTTTTGCGATTTTATTAAAAATGATTAAACGCTTTAAATATTTGATTTAAGCATAATAATAAGAATTTAGAATATTTTATAAAAGCTTTAAACCATTTATAAAACGTTTATAAAAATTATTAAATGTTTATAATGTCAACTTTATTAGTTTAACTTTTATTAAATGTTATTTATAAACATTTTTAAAAATGAAATAAATGCTTTTAAATATTTTAAAATAATTTTAAAAGTGTTTTGAAATGTTTTTAAAACATTGTAAAATCTTTCTAAAAACATTTTTAAACCATTTTAAAACACTTTTAAAACATTTTAAAATGCTTTACAAGTTCTTCAAGAGGTTCTCAAAACGTTTTAAAACATTTTAAAACTGTTTTGAAACATTTTAAAATAAATTTTAAAAGCATTTCAAAATATTTTAGAAGTGTTTGAAAATATTTTAAAAGTGTTTTAAAATATCTTGGAAGTGTTTTACAATATTTTGAAATGTTATAAAAATCCCTTAAAACATTTTACAAATTTTTAAAAAAAATTTAAACGAGTTTTATAATGTCTTAAATACATTTAAATGTGTTTAAAAGCACGCTATAACATTTTAAAAAGGTTTTTATAATGTTTTTAAAACAATTTTTTTAGGATTTCATTAAAAACATTTACTAAAAATGATTAAACGTTTTAAATATTTGATTTAAACATATTAATAAAAATTTAGAATATATTATAAAAGCTTTAAACCATTTATAAATGGTCTTTAATCAAAAAGAAACCACTGCAGATATCATAGCAGATAAGGCCAAGAAACTCCTTTTGGAAACTCTGAGACACTCAAATGCCAAAGATGACAGCTCCCTTGGAAAGGAAGAAAGGAATTGGCTTGATGGCTTCTCCCCCAAGCCAACACCTTCAGCATGTACTCGTCCAAAACACAAAGAAAAATGGCAGATCAGAGATACGCTGGACAGCTTTCAGAAGTGGTGGAAATCACAAGGAAAATGTACCATCTTTTTTGACGGAGCCTCAAAAGGCAACCCAGGCAGGTCAGGAGCAGGAGGGGTTATTCACTTTCTGAATGGGGAAAAAGAGACCTTCAGTTGGGGACTAGGGACAAAAACCAACAATCAGGCTGAAGTTCTCAGTCTTTTAAAAGCCTGCCAGCTGGCTAGGAAAGAGAATCCAAGCGAAATATTAGTGTTCGGAGACTCAGAGTTGCTGATAAAATCTCTAATAAACAAGAAAGGGCTTATGGACCCAGTGTTAAATAAGCAGCTTGCAAGAGTGAAAAGATTCTTGAAGGACTTCCCCTCAGCTCAATTCTTCCACATCCTCAGAGACTTAAATACAGAAGCAGACAGGCTAGCAAACATTGGATGCACCCTTGAAATGAGCATGATCAGCTTAAATGCAGGAGAAGTGAACACGGCAAACATTCCCTAATAGGAGAAGGAGTACATGTAAAAACAGTGATATGTATGAAGCAGTGACCTGAAATGTTTGTTTTGGCTCTGGCCATCCCATTTCTATCAATAAAATTATCCGTTCTAGTTAAAAAAAAAATAATGTTTTTAAAACAATTTTTTTAGGATTTCATTAAAAACATTTACTAAAAATGATTAAACGTTTTAAATATTTGATTTAAACATATTAATAAAAATTTAGAATATATTATAAAAGCTTTAAACCATTTATAAAAATTATTGAATGTCAGATTTATAAGTTTAACTTGATAAGCGTTTTACAATATTTTGAAATATTTTAAAATATTTTGAAATGTTATAAAAATCCTTTAAAATATTTTACAAAGTTTTTAAAATATTTTAGCAGACCTTTATAATGTCTGAAAAACATTTTAAACATAGATAGTTTGTTAAAAAAGAATAGACGCAGGCTAAACTTTTCGGTTTTGAAATCCGAGAGCATATTTGGATACCCATTTTGGAGATGCAAGCGTGGCCCCAGATGCACAAAGTGACGAATTGAGTTCGGACCTCATTTCAGATGATCCATGAAAAATGAACGGATGCGAATATCGAGGGCTAAACTTTTCGGTTTAAAAATTCGAGAGCATATTTGGATACCCATTTTGGAGATGCAAGCGTGGCCCTACATGCACAAAGTGATGAATTGATTTAGGGACTCATTTCGAATGATCAATAAAAAATGAACAGACGCAGATATCGAGGTTGAAATTTACATTTTTGAAATTCGAGAGCATATTTGGATACCCATTTTGGAGATGCAAGTGTGCCCCTACATGAACAAAGTGACGAATTGATTTTGGGACTCATTTCGGACGATCTTTGAAAAGTGAACGAAAGCAGATATTGTGCGTTGAACTTTTCAGTTTTGAAATTCGAGAGCATATTTGGACACCCATTTTGGAGATGCAAGCGTGGCCCCGCATGCACAAAGTGATGAATTTATTTCGGGACTGATTTCGGACTATCCGTGAAAAATGAACAGACGTGGATATCGGGGGCAGAACACTGGTTTGAAATCTGGAAGTATATTGGATACATTTGGAGATGACGTTTCCCCGCATACCAGTGAGCTGGGGTGATTTCAGGACTCATTGAGATGATGATGAAAATGAACATACGTGGATATGAAGCATAATATTCTGAACGTGGGAAATCAAGAGCCTGTTGGATTAATATTGGAGATAACGTGGCCTCACGTACTTACTGGTAATTGATTTAGGGACTCATTTTGGATGATCCGTAAAAAACGAATGGATGCGGATGTCGTGGTCTAAAATTTTTGTTTTTGAAATCTGAGAGTATATTTGGATACCCATTTTGGAGATACAGGTGTCTTGAAACATGTGAGTGAGTTTGATTCCATTTGGATGATCCTTGAAAAATGAACAAATGCGATTGGGGTTAGAGTGGGTTTTTAGAGATTCGAAACATATCTGAATTACATTTGGAAGATGAAAGAGTGACATGCACAAAGTGACAAATTTATTTCGGGACTGATTTCAGACGATCCGTGAAAAACGAACGGACGCGGATATCGGGGGTTGAACTTTTTGGTTTTGAAATCCGAGAGCATATTTGGATACCCATTTTGGAGATGCAAGTGTGGCCCCTCATGCACAAAGTGACAAATTGATTTTGCGACTCATTTCGGATGATCCGTGAAAAACGAATAGACGCAGATAACGGTGGCTGAAATTTTCGATTTTGAAATATAAGAGCATATTTGGATACCCATTTTGGAGATGAAAGCGTGGCCTCGGATGCACAAAGTGACAAATTGAGTTTGGGCCTCATTTTGGACGATCCGTGAAAAACGAATGGACGCGAATATCGGGGGCTAAACTTTTCGGTTTTGAAATATAAGAGCATATTTGGATACCCATTTTGGAGATGCAAGCGTGGCCCCAGATGAAAAAAGTGACGAATTGACTTCGGGACTCAATTCAGACGATCCGTGAAAAATTAAAAGACGTGGATATCGGGGGCTGAACTTTTCGGTTTTGAAATCTGAGAGCATATTTGGATACCAATTTTGGAGATGCAAGCGTGGCCCCGCATGCACAAAGTGACAAATTGATTTCGGGACTCATTTCGGATGGTTCGTGAAAAAAGAACAGACGTGGAAGATGGGGCTAAACTTTTCAGTTTTGATATTCGAGAGCATATTTGGATACCCATTTTGGAGATGCAAGTGTGGCCCTAGATGCACAAAGTGACGAATTGAGTTCGGACCTCATTTCGTATGATCCGTGAAAAACAAACGAACGCGAATATCGAGGGCTAAAATTTTCGGTTTTAAAATCCGAGAGCATATTTGGATACCTATTTTGGAGATGCAAGTGTGGCCCCGGATGCACAAAGTGATGAATTGATTTAGGGATTCATTTCAGACGATTTGTGAAAAATGAATGAACACAGATATCAAGGGCTCAAAACGTTTTAAAACGCTTTACAAGTTTTCGAAAAGGATTTAAAAACGTTTTAAAACATTTTAAACCTTTTTTAAAATATTGTAAAAGCTTTCTAAAAACATTTTTAAACCATTTTAAAACACTTTTAAAACGTTTTAAAATGCTTTACAAGTTTTTTAAAAGGATTTAAAAACGTTTTAAAACATTTTAAAAGTGTTTTGAAACATTTCAAAATAAATTTAAAACATTTTAGAAGTGTTTTGAAACATTTTAAAATAAATCTTAAAAGCATTTCAAAATATTTTAAAAGTGTTTCAGAATATCTTAAAAGTGTTTTGAAATATCTTGAAAGTGTTTTACAATATTTTGAAATGTTATCAAAATCCTTTAAAACATTTTACAACTTTTTAAAAATATTTTAAAAGAGTTTCATAATGTCTTAAAAACATTTTTAACGTGTTTAAAATCATGTTATAGCATTTTAAAAAGTGTTTTATAATGTTTTTAAAAATATTATTTTTTGCGATTTTATTAAAAAGATTTACTAAAAATGATTAAACGCTTTAAATATTTGATTTAAAAATATTAATAAGAATTTGGAATATTTTATAAAAGGTTTGAACCATTTTTAAAACGTTTATAAAAATTATTGAATGTCAGCTTTATAAGCTTAACTTTATGAAATATTTTGAAATATTTTGAAATGTTATAAAAATCCTCTAAAATATTTTACAAATTTTTAAAAATATTTTAAAAGAGTTTTATGATGTGTTAAAAACATTTTAAACGTGTTTAAAAGCACATTATAACATTTTAAAAAGGGTTTTATAATATTTTTAAAAACATTTATTTTTTTACGATTTTATTAAAAACATTTAATAAAAAGATTAAACGCTTTAAATATTTGATTTGAACATATTGAGAAGAATTTAGAATATTCTATAAAAGATTTAAACCATTTATGAAACATTTATACAAATTATTGCATGTTTATAATGTTAGCTTTATATAAGCTTAACTTTTATTAAATTTTATTTAAAAACGTTTTTAAAACCTAAATAAAAGCTTTCAAATATTTTAAATGTGTTTGGAAATGTTTTTCTAACATTGTAAAAGCATTATCAAAACATTTAGAAACCATTTTAAAACACTTTTAAAACGTTTTAAAATGTTTTACAAGTTTTTAAAAAGGATTTAAATATGTTTTAAAACATTTTAAAAGTGTTTTGAAACATTTTAAAATAAATTTAAAACATTTTAAAAGCGTTTTGAAGCATTTTAAAAGTGTTTTGAAACATTTTAGAATAAATTTAAAACATTTTAAAAGCATTTCAAAATATTTAAAAGTGCTCAAAAATATCCTAAGTGTTTGACAATATTTTGAAATATTTTAAAATTTATAAAAATCTTTTAAAACATTTTACAAATTTTTAAAAATATTTTAAAAGAGTTTTATGATGTCTTCAAAACATTTTAAAAGCACATTATAACATTTTAAAAAGTGTTTTATAATGTTTCTATAAACGTTTTTTTACGATTTTATTAAATGTGTTTATTTTAAAACACTTTTAATATAAATTTAAAATATTTTAGAAGTGTTTTGAAACATTTAAAAATAAATTTAAAACATTTTAAAAGCATTTCAAAATATTTTGCAAGTGTTTTAAAATATCTTGAAAGCGTTTTTTACAATATTTTGAAAATTTTTGAATGATTTTGAAATATTTTGAAATGTTATAAAAATCATTTAAAACATTTTACAAATTTGTAAAACTATTTTAAACGAGTTTTATAATGTCTTAAAAACATTTTAAATGTGTTTAAAAGCACGTTATAACATTTTAAAAAGTGTTTTATAATGTTTTTAAAAACGTTTTTTTTTTCGATTTTATTAAAAATGATTAAACGTTTTAAATATTTGATTTAAGCATATTAATAAAAATTTAGAATGTTTTATAAAAGCTTTAAACCATTTATAAAAATTATTGAATGTCAGATTTATAAGCTTAACTTGATAAGCGTTTTACAATATTTTGAAATATTTTAAAATATTTTGAAATGTTACAAAAATCCTTCAAAATATTTTACAAAGTTTTTAAAATATTTTAAAAGAGCTTTATAATGTCTGAAAAACATTTTAAACGTAGATAGTTCGTTAAAAAGAATAAACGCAGGCTAAACTTTTCAGTTTTGATATCCGAGAGTATATTTGGATAACCATTTTGGAGATGCAAGCGTGGCCCCAGATGCATAAAGTGACGAATTGAGTTCGGACCTCATTTCGGATGATCTGTGAAAAATGAACGGATGCGAATATCGAGGGCTAAACTTTTCGGTTTAAAAATTCGAGAGCATATTTGGATACCCATTTTGGAGATGCAAGCGTGGCCCCACATGCACAAATTGATGAATTGATTTAGGGACTCATTTCGAACGATCCATAAAAAACGAACAGACGCAAATATCGGGGTTGAAATTTTCATTTTTGGAATTTGAGAGCATATTTGGATACCCATTTTAGAGATGCAAGTGTGCCCCCGCATGAACAAAGTGATGAATTGATTTGGGACTCATTTCGGGCGATCTTTGAAAACTGAACGAAAGCGGATATTGGAGGTTGAACTTTTCAGTTTTGAAATTCGAGAGCATATTTGGATACCCATTTTGGAGATGCAAGCGTGGCCCTGCATGCACAAAGTTATGAATTTATTTCGGGACTGATTTCAGACTATCCGTGAAAAATGAACAGACATGGATATCGGGTGCAGAACTTTTCGGTTTTGAAATCCGAGAGCATATTTGGATACACATTTTGGAGATGCAAGCATTTCCCCACATGCACAAAGTGACAAATTGATTTCAAAACTCATTTCGGATGATCCGTGAAAAACGAACATACGTGGATATCGGGGGCTAAATTTTTCAGTTTTGAAATCCGAGAGCATATTTGGATAACCATTTTGGAGATGCAAGCGTGGCCTCACATGCGCAAAGTGACGAATTGATTTAGGGACTCATTTTGGACGATCCGTAAAAAACGAACGAACGCGGATGTCGGGGGCTAAAATATTCGTTTTTGAAATCTGAGAGTATAATTGGATACCCATTTTAGAGATGCAAGTGTGCCCCCACAGGAACAAAATGACGAATTGATTTCGGGATTCATTTTGGATGATCCTTGAAAAATGAACAAATGCGGATATTGGGGGTTGAAATTTTCGATTTTTAAATTCGAGAGCATATCTGGATACCCATTTTGGAGATGCAAGCGTGGCCCCGCATGCACAAAGTGAAAAATTTATTTCGGGAGTGATTTTAGACGATCCGTGAAAAACGAACAGACGCGGATATCAGGGGTTGAACTTTTTGGTTTTTAAATCCGAGAGCATATTTGGATACCCATTTTGGAGATGCAAGTGTGGCCCCGCATGCACAAAGTGACAAATTGATTTCGCGACTCATTTCGGATGATCCGTGAAAAACGAATAGACGCAGATAACGGGGGCTGAAATTTTCGATTTTGAGATATGAGAGCATATTTGGATACCCATTTTGGAGATGAAAGCGTGGCCTCGGATGCACAAAGTGACAAATTGAGTTTGGGCCTCATTTTGGACGATCCGTGAAAAACGAACGGACGCGAATATCGGGGCCTAAAATTTTCGGTTTTGAAATTTGAGAGCATATTTGGATACCCATTTTAGAGATGCAAGCGTGGCCCCAGATGAAAAAAGTGACGAATTGACTTCGGGACTCAATTCAGACGATCCGTGAAAAATGAAAAGACGTGGATATCGGGGGCTGAACTTTTCGGTTGTGAAATCTGAGAGCATATTTGGATACCCATTTTGGAGATGCAAGCGTGGCCCCGCATGCACAAAGTGACAAATTGATTTCGGGACTCATTTTTGATGGTTCGTGAAAAAATAACAGACGTGGAAGATGGGGCTAAACTTTTCGGTTTTGATATCCGAGAGCATATTTGGATACCCATTTTGGAGATGCAAGTGTGGCCCCAGATGCACAAAGTGACGAATTGATTTCGGGATTCATTTCAGACGATTTGTGAAAAATGAATGAACACACATATCGGGGGCTGAACTTTTCGATTTTGAAATCTGAGAGCATATTTGGATACACTTTTAAAACGTTTTAAAATGCTTTACATGTTTTAAAAAAGGATTTAAAAACGTTTTAAAACATTTTAAACCTTTTTTAAAATATTGTAAAAGCTTTCTAAAAACATTTTTAAACCATTTTAAAACACTTTTAAAACGTTTTAAAATGCTTTACAAGTTTTTTAAAAGGATTTAAAAACGTTTTAAAACATTTTTAAAGTGTTTTGAAACATTTTAAAATAAATTTAAAACATTTTAGAAGTGTTTTGAAACATTTTAAAATAAATCTTAAAAGCATTTCAAAATATTTTAAAAGCATTTCAGAATATCTTAAAAGTGTTTTGAAATATCTTGAAAGTGTTTTACAATATTTTAAAATGTTATAAAATCCCTTTAAAACATTTTACAACTTTCTAAAAATATTTTAAAAGAGTTTCATAATTTCTTAAAAACAGTTTTAACGTGTTTAAAATATTTTAGAAGTGTTTTGAAACATTTAAAAATAAATTTAAAACATTTTAAAAGCGTTTCAAAATATTTTACAAGTGTTTTAAAATATCTTGAAAGCATTTTTTACAATATTTTGAAATTTTTTGAATGATTTTGAAATATTTTGAAATGTTATAAAAATCCTTTAAAACATTTTACAAATTTGTAAAAATATTTTAAACGAGTTTTATAATGTCTTAAAAACATTTTAAGTGTGTTTAAAAGCACATTATAACATTTTAAAAAGTGTTTTATAATGTTTTTAAAAACGTTTTTTTTTCAATTTTATTAAAAACATTTTACAAATTTTTTAGAATATTTTAAACGAGTTTTATAATGTCTTAAATACATTTAAATGTGTTTAAAAGCACGCTATAACATATAAAAAAAAATTATAATGTTTTTAAAACAATTTTAGAAGTGTTTCAAAATATTTTAGAAGTGTTTTGAAACAATTTAAAATAAATTTAAAACATTTCAAAAGTGTTTTGAAGCATTTAAAAAGTGTTTTGAAACATTTTAAAATAAATTTAAAACATTTTAAAAGCGTTTCAAAATATTTAAAAGTGTTCAAAAATATCTTAAACGTTTGACAATATTTTCAAATATTTTAAAATTTATAAAAATCTTTTTAAACATTTTACAAATTTTTAAAAATATTTTAAAAGAGTTTTATGATGTCTTCAAAACATTTTAAAAGCACATTATAACATTTTAAAAAGTGTTTTATAATGTTTCTAAAAACGTTTTTTTTACGATTTTATTAAATGTGTTTATTTTAAAACACTTTTTAATATAAATTTAAAATATTTTTAGAAGTGTTTCTAAAACATTTAAAAATAAATTTAAAATAAATTTTAAAAGTGTTTCAAAATATTTTAGAAGTGTTTTAAAATATCTTGAAAGCGTTTTACAATATTTTAAATGTTATAAAAATCCCCTAAAACATTTTACAAAATTTTTAAAATATTTTAAAAGAGCTTTATAATGTCTTAAAAGCATTTTAAACATGTTTAAAAGCACGTTATAACATTTTAAAAGGTGTTTTATAATGTTTTTAATAAGATTTTTTTGTGATTTTATTAAAAATGATTAAACGCGAAATATTTGATTTAAGCATATTAATAAGAATTTAGAATATTTTATAAAAGCTTTAAACCATTTATAAAACCTTTATAAAAATTATTAAATGTTTATAATGTCAACTTTATTAGTTTAACTTTTATTAAATGTTATTTATAAACATTTTTAAAATGAAATAAAATGCTTTTAAATATTTTAAAATAATTTTAAAAGTGTTTTGAAATGTTTTTAAAACATTGTAAAATCTTTCTAAAAACATTTTTAAACCATTTTAAAACACTTTTAAACATTTTAAAATGCTTTTACAAGTTCTTCAAGAGGTTCTCAAAACTTTCAAAACGCTTTAAACCATTTTAAAACACTTTTGAAACATTTTAAAATAAATTTAAAACATTTTAGAATTGTTTTGAAGCATTTTAAAATAAATTTTAAAAGCGTTTCAAAATATTTTAGAAGCGTTTCAAAATATTTTGGAAGTGTTTCAAAATATTTTAATAGTGTTCTAGAATATCTTGGAAGTGTTTTACAATATTTTGAAATGTTATAAAAATCCTTTAAAACATTTTACAAATTTTTAAAAATATTTGAAACGAGTTTTATAATGTCTTAAATACATTTAAATGTGTTTAAAAGCACGCTATAACATTTTAAAAAGTTTTTTATAATGTTTTTAGAACATTTTTTTTTACGATTTCATTAAAAAAATTTACTAAAAATAATTAAACGCTTTAAATATTTGATTTAAACATATTAATAAAAATTTATAATATTTTATAAAAGCTTTAAACCATTTATAAAAATTATTGAATGTCAGATTTATAAGCTTAACTTGATAAGCGTTTTACAATATTTTGAAATATTTTAAAATATTTTGAAATGTTATAAAAATCCTTTAAAATATTTTACAAAGTTTTTAAAATATTTTAAAAGAGCTTAATAATGTCCGAAAAACATTTTAAACGAAGATAATTCGTTAAAAAAGAATAGACGCAGGCTAAACTTTTTGGTTTTGATATCCGAGAGCATATTTGGATACCCATTTTGGAGATGCAACGTGGCCCCAGATGCATAAAGTGACGAATTGAGTTCGGACCTCATTTCGGATGATCCGTGACAAATGAACGGATGCGAATATCGAGGGCTAAATTTTTCGATTTAAAAATTCGAGAGCATATTTGGATACCCATTTTGGAGATGCAAGCGTGGCCCCACATGCACAAACTGATGAATTGATTTAGGGACTCATTTTGAACGATCCATAAAAAACGAACAAACGCAGATATCGGGGTTGAAATTTTCATTTTTGAAATTCGAGAGCATTTTTGGATACCCATTTTGGAGATGCAAGCGTGGCCCCGCATGCACAAAGTGATGAATTTATTTCGGGACTGATTTCAGACTATCTTTTGAAAACCGAATCTAAAGCCGATAATGGGGGTTGAACTTTTGCAACTTTTCGGGCCTTGAAATTCGAGCATATTTGGATACCCATTTTGAGATGCAGCCAATGGGCTCGCATGCACAAAGTGATGAATTTATTTCGACTGGACAGACTATCCGTGAAAAATGAAATTTATCGTGGATATCGGGGCAGAACTTTTCGGTTTGAAACTGAGAGCATATTCAATACACATTTTGGAGATGCAAGCGTTTCCACATGCACAAAGTGACAAATTGATTTTGGGCATCATTTTGGATGCTCCGTGAAAAACGAACAAACGCGAATATCGGGGGCTAAACTTTTCGGTTTTGAAATCTGAGAGCATATTTGGATACCCATTTTGGAGATGCAAGCGTGCCCCCGCAGGAAAAGAATGACGAATTGATTTCGAGATTCATTTTGGATGATCCTTGAAAAATTTACAAATGCGGATATTGGGGGTTGAAATTTTCGGTTTTTAAATTCGAGAGCATATCTGGATACCCATTTTGGGATAGCGGTAGCCCCGCTGAACAAAATGACGAATTGTTTTCGGATTCATTTTGGATGATCTCAAAATGAACAAATGCTGATACTTGGGGTTGAAATTTTGGGTTTTTAAATTCAAGAGCATATCCGATACCGATTTGGGAGATGAAAGCGTGGCCCCATGTTAAAAGGGCAAATTTATTTCAGGATCGATTTTCGCATAATCCGTGGAAAACAACTAACGTGGATATCACCAAGAACTTTGGTTTTGAACCGAGCATATTTGGATACCATTTTAGATGCAAGGTGGCCCCACATGCACAAAGTGACAAATCGACGGCGACTTCATTTCCTTTAAGGATCCGTGAAAACGCATATAATTTTATAACTGGGGGCTGAAATTTTCGATTTTGAAATATGAGAGCATATTTGGATACCCATTTTGGAGATGAAAGTGTGGCCTCGGATGCACAAAGTGACAAATTGAGTTTGGGCCTCATTTTGGACGATTCGTGAAAAACGAACGGATGCGAATATCGGGGGCCAAACTTTTCGTTTTTGAAATCTGAGAGCATGTTTGGATACCCATTTTGGAGATGCAAGCATGGCCCCAGATGAACAAAGTGACGAATTGACTTCGGGACTCAATTCAGACGATCCGTGAAAAATGAAAAGACGTGGATATCAGGGGCTAAACTTTTCGGTTGTGAAATCTGAGAGCATATTTGGATACCCATTTTGGAGATGCAAGCATGACCCCGCATGCACAAAGTGACAAATTGATTTCTGGACTCATTTCAGATGGTTCGTGAAAAAAGAACAGACGTGGAAGATGGGGCTAAACTTTTCTGTTTTGATATTCGAGAGCACATTTGGATACCCATTTTGGAGATGCAAGTGTGGCCCCAGATGCACAAAGTGATGAATTGAGTTCGGGCCTCATTTCGGATGATCCGTGAAAAAAAAAAGGATGTGAATATCGAGGGCTAAAATTTTCGGTTTTAAAATCCGAGAGCATATTTGGATACCTATTTTGGAGATGCAAATGTGGCCCCGGATACACAAAGTGACGAATTGATTTCGAGATTCATTTCAGACGATTTGTGAAAAATGAATGAACACAGATATCGAGGGCTGAACTTTTCGGTTTTGAAATCTGAGAGCATGTTTGGATACACTTTTAAAACGTTTTAAAATGCTTTACAAGTTTTTGAAAAGGATTTAAAAACGTTTTAAAACATTTTAAAAGTGTTTTGAAACATTTCAAAATAAATTTAAAGCATTTTAGAAGTGTTTTGAAACATTTTAAAATAAATCTTAAAAGCATTTCAAAATATTTTAAAAGCATTTCAGAATATCTTAAAAGCATTTTGAAATATCTTGAAAGTGTTTTACAATATTTTGAGATGTTATAAAAATCCTTTAAAATATTTTACAACTTATTAAAAATATTTTAAAAGAGTTTCATAATGTCTTAAAAACATTTTTACCGTGTTTAAAATCATGTGATAGCATTTTAAAAATTGTTTTATAATGTTTTTAAAAATATTATTTTTTACGATTTTATTAAAAAGATTTACTAAAAATGATTAAGCGCTTTAAATATTTGATTTAAACATATTAATAAGAATTTGGAATATTTTGTAAAAGGTTTGAACCATTTTTAAAACATTTATAAAAATTATTGAATGTCAGCTTTATAAGCTTAACTTTATGAAGATGCAAGTGTGCCCCCGCAGGAACAAAATGACGAATTGATTTCGGGATTCATTTTGGATGATCCTTGAAAAATGAACAACAAGCATATCGTCGAAATTTCGCTTTTAACCAAGAGTTATCCGATACCCATTTGAGATGAAAGTGGCCCCACATGCACAAAGTGACAAATTTATTTCGGGACTGATTTCAGACGATCCGTGAAAAATGAACGGACGCGGATATCAGGGGTTGAACTTTTTGGTTTTGAAATCTGAGAGCATATTTGGATACCCATTTTGGAGATGCAAGTGTGGCCCCGCATGCACAAAGTGACAAATCGATTTCGCGACTCATTTCGGATGATCCGTGAAAAACGAATAGACGCGGATAACGGGGGCTGAATTTTTCGATTTTGAAATATGAGAGCATATTTGGATACCCATTTTGGAGATGAAAGCATGGCCTCGGATGCACAAAGTGACAAATTGAGTTTGGGCCTCATTTGGGACGATCCGTGAAAAACGAACGGACGCGAATATCGGGGGCTAAACTTTTCGTTTTTGAAATCTGAGAGCATATTTGGATACCCATTTTGGAGATGCAAGCATGGCCCTAGATGAAAAAAGTGACGAATTGACTTCGGGACTCAATTCAGATGATCCGTGAAAAATGAAAAGACGTGGATATCGGGGGCTAAACTTTTCGGTTGTGAAATCTGAGAGCATATTTGGATACCCATTTTGGAGATGCAAGCATGGCCCCGCATGCACAAAGTGACAAATTGATTTCGGGACTCATTTCGGATGGTTCGTGAAAAAAGAACAAACGTGGAAGATGGGGCTAAAATTTTCGGTTTTGATATCCGAGAGCACATTTGGATACCCATTTTGGAGATGCAAGTGTGGCCCCAGATGCACCAAGTGACGAATTAAGTTCGCACCTCATTTCGGATGATCCGTGAAAAACAAACGAACGCGAATATCGAGGGCTAAAATTTTTGGTGTTAAGATCCGAGAGCATATTTGGATACCTATTTTGGAGATGCAAGTGTGGCCCCGGATGCACAAAGTGACGAATTGATTTCGGGATTCATTTCAGACGATTTGTGAAAAATGAATGAACACAGATATCGGGGGCTGAACTTTTCGGTTTTTAAATATGAGAGCATATTTGGATACACTTTTAAAACGCTTTAAAATGCTTTACAAGTTTTTGAAAAGGATTTAAAAGCGTTTTAAAACATTTTAAACCTTTTTTAAAATATTGTAAAAGCTTTCTAAAAACATTTTTAAACCATTTTAAAACACTTTTAAAACGTTTTAAAATGCTTTACAAGTTTTTTAAAAGGATTTAAAAACGTTTTAAAACATTTTAAAAGTGTTTTGAAACATTTCAAAATAAATTTAAAACATTTTAGAAGTGTTTTGAAACATTTTAAAATAAATCTTAAAAGCATTTCAAAATATTTTAAGATTTTATTAAAAATATTTAATAAAAAGATTAAACGCTTTAAATATTTGATTTAAACATATTGAGAAGAATTTAGAATATTTTATAACAGATTTAAACCATTTATGAAACATTTATAAAAATTATTGCATGTTTCTAATGTTAGCTTTATAAGCTTAACTTTTATTAAATTTTATTTAAAAACGTTTTTAAAACCTAAATAAATGCTTTCAAATATTTTAAATGTGTTTTAAAATGTTTTTCTAACATTGTAAAAGCATTCTGAAAACATTTAAAAACCATTTTAAAACACTTTTAAAACATTTTAAAATGTTTTACAAGTTTTTAAAAATGATTTAAATATGTTTTAAAACATTTTAAAAGTGTTTTGAAACATTTTAAAATAAATTTAAAACATTTTAAAAGTGTTTTGAAGCATTTAAAAAGTGTTTTGAAACATTTTAAAAGCATTTCAAAATATTTAAAAGTGTACAAAAATATCTTAAGCGTTTGACAATATTTTGAAATATTTTAAAATTTATAAAAATCTTTTTAAACATTTTACAAATTTTTTAAAATATTTTAAAAGAGTTTTATGATGTCTTCAAAACATTTTAAAAGCACATTATAACATTTTAAAAGTGTTTTATAATGTTTCTAAAAACGTTTTTTTACGATTTTATTAAGTGTGTTTATTTTAAAACACTTTTAATATAAATTTAAAATATTTTAGAAGTGTTTTGAAACATTTAAAAATAAATTTAAAACATTTTAAAAGCGTCTCAAAATATTTTACAAGTGTTTTTAAAATATCTTGAAAGTGTTTTAAAATAAATGCTTTTAAATATTTTAAAAGAATTTTAAAAGTGTTTTGAAATGTTTTTAAAACACTGTAAAATCTTTCTAAAAACATTTTTAAACCATTTTTAAACATTTTTAAAACATTTTAAAATTCTTTAAATGTTCTTCAAGAGGTTCTGAAAACGTTTTGTTTTCTAGAAAAGAAATGAAAACATTTTAAAATAATTTAAAACATTTTAGAGTAGCTTGAAACATTTTAAAATAAATTAAAAATGTTTTCAAAATATTTAGGCGTCACACACTTTTATGTTCAAACATTAGTAGTTTTAAAATAAGTTAAGTGTTTCTACAATATTTTAAATGTTGTGTGGTTCTATGTTTCTGTTTTACAAAATTTTTAAAATATTTTAAATGAGTTTTATAATGTGTTAAATACATTTAAATGTGTTTAAAAGCACGCTATAACAGGTTAAAAAGTTTTTTATAATGTTTTTAAAACAATTTTTTTTACGATTTCATTAAAAACATTTACTAAAAATGATTAAACACTTTAAATATTTGATTTAAACATATTAATAAAAATTCAGAATATTTTATAAAATCTTCGAACCATTTATAAAAATTATTGAATGTCAGATTTATAAGCTTAACTTGATAAGCGTTTTACAATATTTTGAAATATTTTAAAATATTTTGAAATGTTATAAAAATCCTTTAAAATATTTTACAAAGTTTTTAAACTATTTTAGAAGAGCTTTATAATGTCTGAAAAACATTTTAAACGTAGATGGTTCGTTAAAAAAGAATAGACGTAGGCTAAACTTTTTGGTTTTGATATCCGAGAGCATATTTGGATACCCATTTTGGAGATGCAAGCGTGGCCCCAGATGCACAAAGTGACGAATTGAGTTCGGACCTCATTTCGGATGATCCGTGAAAAACGAACGAATGCGAATATCGAGGGCTAAAATTTTCGGTTTAAAAATTCGAGAGCATATTTGTTACCCATTTTGGAGATTCAAGCGTGGCCCCGCATGCACAAAGTGATGAATTTATTTTGGGACTGATTTCGGACTATCCGTGAAAACTGAACAGACGTGGATATCGGGGGCAGAACTTTTCAGTTTTGAAATTTGAGAGCATATTTGGATACACATTTTGGAGATGCAAGCGTTTCCCCACATGCACAAAGTGACAAATTGATTTCAGGACTCATTTCGGATGATCAGTGAAAAACGAACATACGTGGATATCGGGGACTAAACTTTTCAGTTTTGAAATCCGAGAGCATATTTGGATAACCATTTTGGAGATGCAAGCATGGCCTCACATGCACAAAGTGACGAATTGATTTACTGACTCATTTTGGATGATCCGTAAAAAACGAACGGACGCGGATGTCGGGGGCTAAAATTTTCGTTTTTGAAATCTGAGAGTATATTTGGATACCCATTTTGGAGATGCAAGTGTGCCCCCGCAGGAACAAAATGACGAATTGATTTCGGGATTCATTTTGGATGATCCTTGAAAAATGAACAAATGCGGATATTGGGGATTGAAATTTTCGGTTTTTAAATTCGAGAGCATATCTGGATACCCATTTTGGAGATGAAAGCCTGGCCCCGCATGCACAAAGTGACGAATTTATATCGAGATTGATTTCAGACGATCCGTGAAAAACGAACGGACACTGATATCAGGGGTTGAAATTTTTGGTTTTAAAATCTGAGAGCATATTTGGATACCCAATTTGGAGATGCAAGTGTGGCCCCGCATGCACAAAGGGACAAATCGATTTCGCGACTCATTTCGGATGATCTGTGAAAAACGAATAGATGCAGATAACGGGGGCTGAAATTTTTGATTTTGAAATATGAGAGCATATTTGGATACCCATTTTGGAGATGAAAGCGTGGCCTTGGATGCACAAAGTGACAAATTGAGTTTGGGCCTCATTTTGGATGATTTGTGAAAAACGAACGGACGCGAATATCGGGGGCTAAAATTTTCGTTTTTGAAATCTGAGAGCATGTTTGGATACCCATTTTGGAGATGCAAGCGTGGCCCCAGATGAACAAAGTGACGAATTGACTTCGGGACACAATTCATAAGATCCGTGAAAAATGAAAAGACGTGGATATCGGGGGCTGAAATTTTCGATTGTGAAATCTGAGTGCATATTTGGATACCCATTTTGGAGATGCAAGCGTGGCCCCGCATGCACAAAGTGACAAATTGATTTCGAGACTCATTTCGGATGGTTCGTGAAAAAAGAACAGACATGGAAGATGCGGCTAAACTTTTCGGTTTTGATATCCGAGAGCACATTTGGATACCCATTTTGGAGATGCAAGTGTGGCCCCAGATGTACAAAGTGACGAATTGAGTTCGGACCACTTCGAATGATCCGTGAAAACAAACTTGATGCGAATATCGAGGGCTAAAATTTTCTAAGCTTAAAAATCTCGAGAGTATATTTGGATACCTATTTTGGAGATGCAAGTGTGGCTCCGATGCACAAATCGATTTAATTGATTTCGGATTCATTTACGATTTGTGAAATGAATGAACACAGATATCGTGGCCGAACTTTTCGCATCCAAATCTCGAGAGCATATTTCTTGGATACTTTTAAAATGTTTTAAAATGATTTACAAGTTTTTGGAAAAGGGATTTAAAAACGTTTTAAAATACTTTAAACCTTTTTTAAAATATTGTAAAGTTTAAAAATATTTCTTAAACCATTTTAAAACACTTTAAAATGTTTTTTAAAATGCTTTACAAGTTTTTTAAAAGGATTTTAAAAACGTTTTAAAACATTTTAAAAGTGTTTTGAAACATTTCAAAATAAATTTAAAACATTTTAGAAGTGTTTTGAAACATTTTAAAATAAATCTTAAAAGCATTTCAAAATATTTTAAAAGCAGTTCAGAATATCTTAAAAGTGTTTTGAAATATCTTGAAAGTGTTTTAAAATATTTTGAAATGTTATAAAAATCCTTTAAAACATTTTACAACTTTTTAAAAATATTTTAAAAGAGTTTCACAATGTCTTAAAAACATTTTTACCGTGTTTAAAATCATTTTATAACATTTTAAAAAGTGTTTTATAATGTTTTTAAAAATATTATTTTTTACGATTTTATTAAAAATATTTACTAAAAATGATTAAACGCTTTAAATATTTGATTTAAACATATTAATAAGAATTTGGAATGTTTTATAAAAGGTTTAAACCATTTTTAAAAGATTTATAGAAATTATAGAATGTCAGCTTTATAAGCTTAACTTTATGAAATATTTTGAAATATTTTGAAATGTTATAAAAATCCTCTAAAATATTTTACAAATTTTTTAAAAATATTTTAAAAGAGTTTTATGATGTGTTAAAAACATTTTAAACGTGTTTAAAAGCACATTATAACATTTTAAAAAGGGTTTTATAATATTTTTAAAAACGTTTATTTTTTTAAGATTTTATTAAAAACATTTAATAAAAAGATTAAACGCTTTAAATATTTGATTTAAACATATTAATAAGAATTTAGAATATTTTATAAAAGGTTTAAACCATTTTTAAAACATTTATAAAAATTATTGAATGTCAGCTTTATAAGCTTAACTTTATGAAATATTTTGAAAAACGAACGGACGCGAATATCGGGGGCTAAACTTTTCGTTTTTGAAATCTGAGAGCATGTTTGGATACCCATTTTGGAGATGCAAGCGTGGCCCCAGATGAACAAAGTGACGAATTGGCTTCGGGACTCAATTCAGACGATCCGTGAAAAATGAAAAGACGTGGATATCGGGGGCTAAACTTTTCGGTTGTGAAATCTGAGAGCATATTTGGATACCCATTTTGGAGATGCGCGGACCCCGCATGCACAAAGTGACAAATTGATTTCTCGGACTCATTTCGATGGTTCGTGAAAAAGAATGTATCGTGGAAGATGGGGCTAAATTTTCGGTTTTGATATTCGAGAGCACATTTGGATACCCATTTTGGAGATGCAAGTGTGGCCCCAGATGCACAAAGTGACGAATTGAGTTCGGGCCTCATTTCGGATGATCCGTGAAAAAAAAACGGACGCGAATATCGAGGGCTAAAATTTTCGGTTTTAAAATCCGAGAGCATATTTGGATACCTATTTTGGAGATGCAAATGTGGCCCCGGATACACAAAGTGACGAATTTATTTCGAGATTCATTTCAGACGATTTGTGAAAAATGAATGAACACAGATATCGAGGGCTGAACTTTTCGGTTTTGAAATCTGAGAGCATGTTTGGATACACTTTTAAAACGTTTTAAAATGCTTTACAAGTTTTTAAAAAGGATTTAAAAATGTTTTAAAACATTTTAAACCTTTTTTAAAATATTGTAAAAGCTTTCTAAAAACATTTTTAAACCATTTTAAAACGTTTTAAAATGCTTTACAAGTTTTTTAAAAGGATTTAAAAACATTTTAAAACATTTTAAAAGTGTTTTGAAACATTTCAAAATAAATTTAAAGCATTTTAGAATATCTTAAAAGCATTTTGAAATATCTTGAAAGTGTTTTACAATATTTTGAGATGTTATAAAAATCCTTTAAAATATTTTACAACTTTTTTAAAATATTTTAAAAGAGTTTCATAATGTCTTAAAAACATTTTTACCGTGTTTAAAATCATGTGATAGCATTTTAAAAATTGTTTTATAATGTTTTTAAAAATATTATTTTTTACGATTTTATTAAAAAGATTTACTAAAAATGATTAAACGCTTTAAATATTTGATTTAAACATATTAATAAGAATTCTGAATATTTTGTAAAAGGTTTGAACCCATTTTTAAAACATTTATAAAAATTATTGAACGTCAGCTTTATAAGCTTAACTTTATGAAATATTTTGAAATGTTATAAAAATCCTCTAAAATATTTTACAAATTTTTTAAAAATATTTCAAAAGAGTTTTATGATGTGTTAAAAACATTTTAAACGTGTTTAAAAGCACATTATAACATTTTAAAAAGGGTTTTATAATATTTTTAAAAATGTTTCTTTTTTTACGATTTTATAAAAAACATTTAATAAAAAGATTAAACGCTTTAAATATTTGATTTAAACATATTAATAAGAATTTAGAATATTTTATAAGAGATTTAAACCATTTATGAAACATTTATAAAAATTATTGAATGTCAGCTTTATAAGCTTAACTTTATGAAATATTTTGAAATGTTATAAAAATCCTCTAAAATATTTTACAAATTTTTAAGAAATATTTTAAAAGAGTTTTATGATGTGTTAAAAACATTTTAAACGTGTTTATAAGCACATTATAACATTTTAAAAAAGGTTTTATAATATTTTTAAAAACGTTTATTTTTTAAAGATTTTATTAAAAACATTTAATAAAAAGATTAAACGCTTTAAATATTTGATTTAAACATATTAATAAGAATTTAGAATATTTTATAAGAGATTTAAACCATTTATAAAAATTATTGCATGTTTATAATGTTAGCTTTATAAGGTTAAATTTTATTTAAAAACATTTTTAAAACCTAAATAAATGCTTTCAAATATTTTAAATGTGTTTTGAAATGTTTTTCTAACATTGTAAAAGCATTCTGAAAAAATTTAAAAACCATTTTAAAACACTTTTAAAACGTTTTAAAATGTTTTACAAGTTTTTAAAAAGGATTTAAATATGTTCTAAAACATTTTAAAAGTGTTTTGAAACATTTTAAAATAAATTTAAAACATTTTAAAAGTGTTTTGAAGCATTTAAAAAGTGTTTTGAAACATTTTAAAATAAATTTAAAACATTTTAAAAGTGTTTCAAAATATTTAAAAGTGTTCAAAAATATCTTAAGCGTTTGACAATATTTTGAAATATTTTAAAATTTATAAAAATCTTTTTAAACATTTTACAAATTTTTAAAAATATTTTAAAAGAGTTTTATGATGTCTTCAAAACATTTTAAAAGCACATTATAACATTTTAAAAAGTGTTGTATAATGTTTCTAGAAATTTTTTTTTACGATTTTATTAAATGTGTTTATTTTAAAACACTTTTAATATAAATTTAAAATATTTTAGAAGTGTTTTGAAACATTTAAAAATAAATTTAAAACATTTTAAAAGCGTTCCAAAATATTTTATAAGTGTTTTAAAATATCTTGAAAGCGTTTTTTACAATATTTTGAAATTTTTTGAATGATTTTGAAATATTTTGAAATGTTATAAAAATCATTTAAAACATTTTACAAATTTATAAAAATATTTTAAACGAGTTTTATAATGTCTTAAAAACATTTTAAATGTGTTTAAAAGCACGTTATAACATTTTAAAAAGTGTTTTATAATGTTTTTAAAAATGTTTTTTTTGCGATTTTATCAAAAATGATTAAACGCTTTAAATATTTGATTTAAGCATATTAATAAGAATTTAGAATATTTTATAAAAGCTTTAAACCATTTATAAAACCTTTATAAAAATTATTAAATGTTTATAATGTCAACTTTATTAGTTTAACTTTTATTAAATGTTATTTATAAACATTTTTAAAATGAAATAAATGCTTTAAATATTTTAAAAGAATTTTAAAAGTGTTTTCAAATGTTTTTAAAACATTGTAAAATATTTCTAAAAACATTTTAAACCATTTTAAAACACTTTTAAAACATTCTAAAATGCTTTACAAGTTCTTCAAGAGGTTCTGAAAATGTTTTAAAACATTTTAAAAGCGTTTTGAAACATTTTAAAATAAATTTAAAACATTTTAGAAGTGTTTTGAAACATTTTAAAATAAATTTTAAAAGCGTTTCAAAATATTTTAGAAGCATTTCAAAATATTTTAGAAGTGTTTCAAAATATTTTAAAAGTGTTTTAAAATATCTTGGAAGTGTTTTACAATATTTTGAAATGTTATAAAAATCCTTTAAAACATTTTACAAATTTTTAAAAATATTTTAAACGAGTTTTATAATGTCTTAAATACATTTAAATGTGTTTAAAAGCACACTATAACATTTTAAAAAGTTTTTTATAGTGTTTTTAAAACAACTTTTTTTACGATTTCATTAAAAACATTTACTAAAAATGATTAAACGCTTTAAATATTTGATTTAAACATATTAATAAAAATTTAGAATATTTTATAAAAGCTTTAAACCATTTATAAAAATTATTGAATGTCAGATTTATAAGCTTAACTTGATAAGTGTTTTACAATATTTTGAAATATTTTAAAATATTTTGAAATGTTATAAAAATCCTTTAAAATATTTTACAAAGCTTTTAAACTATTTTAGAAGAGCTTTATAATGTCTGAAAAACATTTTAAACGTAGATGGTTCGTTAAAAAGGAATAGACGCAGGCTAAACTTTTCGGTTTTGATATCCGAGAGCATATTTGGATACCCATTTTGGAGAGGCAAGCATGGGCCCCGATGCACAAAGTGACGAATTGAGTTCAGACCTCATTTCGGATGATCCGTGAAAAACGAACGGATGCGAATATTGAGGGCTAAACTTTTCAGTTTAAAAATTCGAGAGCATATTTGGATACCCATTTTGGAGATGCAAGTGTGGCCCCACATGCACAAAGTGATGAATTGATTTAGGGACTCATTTCGAACGATCCATAAAAAACGAACAGACGCGGATATCGCGGTTGAAATTTTCAATTTTGAAATTCGAGAGCATATTTGGATACCCATTTTGGAGATGCAAGTGTGCCCCCACATGAACAAAGTGACGAATTGATTTTGGGACTCATTTCGGACGATCTTTGAAAACTGAACGAAAGCAGATATTGAGGGTTGAAGTTTTCAGTTTTAAACGTGTTTAAAAGCACATTATAACATTTTAAAAAGGGTTTTATAATATTTTTAAAAACGTTTCTTTTTTTAAGATTTTATTAAAAGCATTTAATAAAAAGATTAAACGCTTAAAATATTTGATTTAAACATATTAATAAGAATTTAGAATATTTTATAAGAGATTTAAACGATTTATGAAACATTTATAAAAATTATTGCATGTTTGTAGTGTTAGCATTATAAGCTTAACTTTTATTAAATTTTATTTAAAAACATTTTTAAAACCTAAATAAATGCTTTCAAATATTTTAAATGTGTTTTGAAATGTTTTTCTAACATTGTAAAAGCATTCTGAAAACATTTTAAAACCATTTTAAAACACTTTTAAAATGTTTTAAAATGTTTTACAAGTTTTTAAAAAGCATTTAAATATGTTTTAAAACATTTTAAAAGTGTTTTGAAACATTTTAAAATAAATTTAAAACATTTTTAAAGTGTTTTGAAGCATTTAAAAAGTGTTTCGAAACATTTTAAAATAAATTTAAAACATTTTAAAAGTGTTCAAAAATATCTTAAGTGTTTGACAATATTTTGAAATATTTTAAAATTTATAAAAATATTTTAAAGGAGTTTTATGATGTCTTCAAAACATTTTAAAAGCACATTATATAATTTTAAAAAGTGTTTTATAATGTTTCTAAAAACGTTTTTTTTACGATTTTATTAAATGTGTTTATTTTAAAACTCTTTTAATATAAATTTAAAATATTTTAGAAGTGTTTTGAAACATTTAAAAATAAATTTAAAACATTTTAAAAGCGTTTCAAAATATTTTACAAGTGTTTTAAAATATCTTGAAAGCGTTTTTTACAATATTTTGTAATTTTTTGAATGATTTTGAAATATTTTGAAATGTTATAAAAATCCTTTAAAACAGTTTACAAATTTGTAAAAATATTTTAAACGAGTTTTATAATGTCTTAAAAACGTTTTAAATGTGTTTAAAAGCACGTTATAACATTTTAAAAAGTGTTTTATAATGTTTTTAAAAACGTTTTTTTTGCGATTTTATTAAAAATGATTAAACACTTTAAATATTTGATTTAAGCATACTAATAAGAATTTAGAATATTTTATAAAAGCTTTAAACCATTTATAAAACGTTGATAAAAGTTACTAAATGTTTATAATGTCAACTTTATTAGTTTAACTTTTATTAAATGTTATTTATAAACATTTTTAAAAATGAAATAAATGCTTTTAAATATTTTAAAATAATTTTAAAAGTGTTTGAAATGTTTTTAAAACATTGTAAAAGCTTTCGAAAAACATTTTTAAACCATTTTAAAACACTTTTAGGACATTTTAAAATGCTTTACAAGTTCTTCAAGAGGTTCTGAAAACGTTTTAAAACATTTTAAAAGTGTTTTGAAACATTTTAAAATAAATTTAAAACATTTTAGAAGTGTTTTGAAACATTTTGAAATAAATTTTAAAATCATTTCAAAATATTTTAGAAGCGTTTCAAAATATTTTAAAAGTGTTGTAAAATATCTTGGAAGTGTTTTACAATATTTTGAAATGTTATAAAAATCATTTAAAACATTTTACAATTTTTTAAAAATATTTTAAACGAGTTTTATAATATCTTAAATACATTTAAATGTGTTTAAAAGCATGCTATAACATTTTTTTTTAAAAATTATAATATTTTTAAAACAATTTTTTTTACGAATTCATTGAAAACATTTACTAAAAATGATTAAACGCTTTAAATATTTGATTTAAACATATTAATAAAAATTTAGAATATTTTATAAAAGCTTTAAACCATTTATAAAAATTATTGAATGTCAGATTTATAAGCTTAACTTGATAAGAGTTTTACAATATTTTGAAATATTTTAAAATATTTTGAAATGTTATAAAAATCCTTTAACATATTTTACAAAGTTTTTAAACTATTTTAGAAGAGCTTTATAATGTCTGAAAAACATTTTAAACGTAGATGGTTCGTTAAAAAAGAATAGACGTAGGCTAAACTTTTCGGTTTTGATATCCGAGAGCATATTTGGATACCCATTTTGGAGATGCAAGCATGGCCCCAAATGCACAAAGTGACGAATTGAGTTCGGACCTCATTTCGGATGATCCGTGAAAAACGAACGGATGCGAATATCGAGGGCTAAACTTTTTGGTTTAAAAATTCGAGGGCATATTTGGATACCCATTTTGGAGATGCAAGTGTGGCCCCACATGCACAAAGTGATGAATTGATATAGGGACTCATTTTGAACGATCCATAAAAAACGAATAGATGCGGATATCGGGGTTGAAATTTTCATTTTTGAAATTCGAGAGCATATTTGGATACCCATTTTGGAGATGCAAGTGTGCCCCCGCATGAACAAAGTGACGAATTGATTTTGGGACTCATTTCGGACGATCTTTGAAAACTGAACGAAAGCGGATATTTGGGGTTGAAATTTTTAGTTTTTAAATTAGAGAGCATATTTGGATACCCATTTTGGAGATGCAAGCGTGGCCCCGCATGCACAAAGTGATGAATTTATTTCTGGACTGATTTCAGACTATCCGTGAAAAATGAATAGACGTGGATATCGGGGGCAGAACTTTTCGATTTTGAAATTCGAGAGCATATTTGGATACACATTTTGGAGATGCAAGTGTTTCCCCACATGCACAAAGTGACAAATTGATTTCAAGACTCATTTCGGATAATCCGTGAAAAATGAACATACGTGGATATTGGGGGCTAAAATTTTTAGTTTGAAATCCGAGAGCATATTTGGATAACCATTTTGGAGATGCAAGCGTGGCCTCACATGCGCAAAGTGACGAATTGATTTAGGGACTCATTTTGGATGATCCGTAAAAAACAAACGGACGCAGATGTTGGGGGCTAAAATTTTCGTTTTTGAAATCTGAGAGTATATTTGGATACCCATTTTGGAGATGCAAGTGTGCCCCTGCAGGAAAAAAATGACGAATTGATTTTGGGATTGATTTTGGATGATCCTTGAAAAATGAACAAATGCGGATATTGGGGGTTGAAATTTTCAGTTTTTAAATTCGAGAGCATATCTGGATACCCATTTTGGAGATGAAAGCATGGCCCAGCATGCACAAAGTGACAAATTTATTTCGGGACTGATTTCAGACGATCCGTGAAAAACGAACGGACGCGAATATCGGTTGAACTTTTGGTTTTGAAATCCGAGAGCATATTTGGATACCCATTTTGGAGATGCAAGTGTGGCCCCGCATGCACAAAGTGACAAATCGATTTCGCGACTCATTTCGGATGATCCGTGAAAAACGAATAGACGCAAATAACGGGGGCTGAAATTTTTGATTTTGAAATATGAGAGCATATTTGGATACCCATTTTGGAGATGAAAGCGTGGCCTCAGATGCACAAAGTGACAAATTGAGTTTGGGCCTCATTTTGGACGATCCGTGAAAAATGAACGGACGCGAATATTGGGGGCTAAACTTTTCGTTTTTGAACTCTGAGAACATATTTGGATACCCATTTTGGAGATGCAAGCGTGGCCCCAGATGAACAAAGTGACGAATCAACTTCGGGACTCAATTCAGACGATCCGTGAAAAATGAAAAGACGTGGATATCGGGGGCTGAACTTTTCGGTTGTGAAATCTGAGAGCATATTTGGTTACCCATTTTGGAGATGCAAGCATGGCCCCATATCCACAAAGTGACAAATTGATTTCGGGACTCATTTCGGATGGTTCGTGAAAAAAGAACAGACGTGGAAGATGGGGCTAAACTTTTCGGTTTTGATATCTGAGAGCACATTTGGATACCCATTTTGGAGATGCAAGTGTGGTCCCAGATGCACAAAGTGACGAATTGAGTTCGGACCTCATTTCGGATGATCCGTGAAAAAAAAACGGACGCGAATATCGAGGGCTAAAATTTTCGGTTTTAAAATCCGAGAGCATATTTGGATACCTATTTTGGAGATGCAAGTGTGGCCCCGGATGCACAAAGTGACGAATTGATTTTGGGATTCATTTCAGACAATTTGTGAAAAATGAATGAACACAGATATCAGGGGCTGAACTTTTTGGTTTTGAAATCCGAGAGCATGTTTGGATAAACTTTTAAAACGTTTTAAAATTATTTACAAGTTTTTGAAAAGGATTTAAAAACGTTTTAAAACATTTTAAATATTTTTTAAAATATTGTAAAAGCTTTCTAAAAACATTTTTAAACCATTTTAAAACACTTTTAAAACGTTTTAAAATGCTTTACAAGTTTTTTAAAAGGATTTAAAAATGTTTTACAACGTTTTAAAAGTGTTTTGAAACATTTCAAAATAAATTTAAAACATTTTAGAAATGTTTTGAAACATTTTAAAATAAATCTTAAAAGCATTTCAAAATATTTTAAAAGCATTTCAGAATATCTTAAAAGTGTTTTGAAATATCTTGAAAGTGTTTTACAATATTTTGAAATGTTATAAAAATCCTTTAAAACATTTTACAAGTAAAATATTTTAAAAGAGTTTCATAATGTCTTAAAAACATTTTTAACGTGTTTAAAATCATGTTATAGCATTTTAAAAAGTGTTTTATAATGTTTTTAAAAATATTATTTCTTACGATTTTATTAAAAAGATTTACTAAAAATGATTAAACGCTTTAAATATTTGATTTAAACATATTAATAAGAATTTGGAATATTTTATAAAAGGTTTAAACCATTTTTAAAACATTTATAAAATTTATTGAATGTCAGCTTTATAAGCTTAACTTTATGAAATATTTTGAAATGTTATAAAAATCCTCTAAAATATTTTACAAATTTTTTAAAAATATTTTAAAAGAGTTTTATGAAGTGTTAAAAACATTTTAAACGTGTTTAAAAGCACATTATAACATTTTAAAAAGGGTTTTATAATATTTTTAAAAACATTTTGAAATATTTTGAATGATTTTGAAATATTTTGAAATGTTATAAAAATCCTTTAAAACGTTTTACAAATTTGTAAAAATATTTTAAACGAGTTTTATAATGTCTTAAAAACATTTTAAATGTGTTTAAAAGCACGTTATAACATTTTAAAAAGTGTTTTATAATGTTTTTAAAAACGTTTTTTTTACGATTTTATTAAAAATGATTAAATGCTTTAAATATTTTATTTAAGCATATTAGTAAAAATTTAGAATATTTTATAAAAGCTTTAAACCATTTATAAAACCTTTATAAAAATTATTAAATGTTTATAATGTCAACTTTATTAGTTTAACTTTTGTTAAATGTTATTTATAAACATTTTTAAAAATGAAATAAATGCTTTTAAATATTTTAAAAGAATTTTAAAAGTGTTTTGAAATGTTTTTAAAACATTGTAAAAGCTTTCTAAAAACATTTTTAAACCATTTTAAAACACTTTTAAAACATTTTAAAATGCTTTACAAGTTCTTCAAGAGGTTCTGAAAACATTTTAAAACATTTTAAAAGTGTTTTGAAACATTTTAAAATAAATTTAAAACATTTCAGAAGTCTTTTGAAACATTTTAAAAGCGTTTCAAAATATTTTAGAAGCGTTTCAAAATATTTTAGAAGTGTTTTAAAATATTTTAAAAGTGTTTTAAAATATGTTGGAAGTGTTTTACAATATTTTGAAATGTTATAAAAATCCTTTAAAACATTTTGCAATTTTTTTAAAATATTTTAAACGAGTTTTATAATGTCTTAAATACAGTTAAATGTGTTTAAAAGCACGCTATAACATTTTAAAAAAAAATTTATAATGTTTTTAAAACAATTTTTTTTACGATTCCATTTATATAAATTATTGAACGTCAGATTTATAAGCTTAACTTGATAAGCGTTTTACAATATTTTGAAATATTTTAAAATATTTTGAAATGTTATAAAAATCCTTTAAGATATTTTACAAAGCTTTTAAACTATTTTAGAAGAGCTTTATAATGTCTGAAAAACATTTTAAATGTAGATGGTTTGTTAAAAAAGAATAGACGCAGGCTAAAATTTTTGGTTTTCATATCCGAGAGCATATTTGGATACCCATTTTGGAGATGCAAGCGTGGCCCCAGATGCACAAAGTGACGAATTGAGTTCGGACCTCATTTCGGATGATCCATGAAAAACAAACAGATGCGAATATCGAGGGCTAAACTTTTCAGTTTAAAAATTCGAGAGCATATTTGGATACCCATTTTGGAAATGCAAGCGTGGCCCCACATGCACAAAGGGATGAATTGATTTAGGGACTCATTTCGAACGATCCATAAAAAAAGAACAGACGCGGATATCGGGGTTGAAATTTTCATTTTTGAAATTCGAGAGCATATTTGGATACCCATTTTGGAGATGCAAGTGTGCCCCCGCATGAACAAAGTGACGAATTTATTTTGGGACTCATTTCGGACGATCTTTGAAAACTGAACGAAAGCGGATATTGGGGGTTGAAATTTTCAGTTTTGAAATTCGAGAGCATATTTGGATACCCATTTTGGATATGCAAGCGTGGCCCCGCATGCACAAAGTGATGAATTTATTTCGGGACTGATTTCGGACTATTCGAGAAAAATGAACAGCCGTGGATATCGGGGGCAGAACTTTTCAGTTTTGAAATCCGAGAGCATATTTGGATACACATTTTGGAGATGCAAGCGTTTCCCCACATGCACAAAGTGACAAATTGATTTCAAGACTCATTTCGGATGATCCGTGAAAAACGAACATACGTGGATATCGAGGGCTAAACTTTTCAGTTTCGAAATCCGAGAGCATATTTGGATAACCATTTTGGAGATGCAAGCGTGGCCTCACATGCACAAAGTGACGAATTGATTTAGGGACTCATTTTGGATGATCCGTAAAAAACGAACGGACGCGGATGTCGGGGGCTAAAATTTTCGTTTTTGAAATCTGAGGGTGTATTTGGATACCCATTTTGGAGATGCAAGTGTGCCCCCGCAGGAAAAGAATGACGAATTGATTTCGGGATTCATTTTGGATGATCCTTGAAAAATGTACAAATGCGGATATTTGGGGTTGAAATTTTCGGTTTTTAAATTCGAGAGCATATCTGGATACCCATTTTGGAGATGAAAGCGTGGCCCCGCATGCACAAAGTGACAAATTTATTTCGGGACTGATTTCAGACGATCCGTGAAAAACGAACGGACGCGGATATCAAGGGTTGAACTTTTTGGTTTTGAAATCCGAGAGCATATTTGGATACCCATTTTGGAGATGCAAGTGTGGCCCCGCATGCACAAAGTGACAAATTGATTTCGCGACTCATTTCGGATGATTCGTGAAAAACGAATAGACGCAGATAACGGGGGATGAAATTTTCGATTTTGAAATATGAGAGCATATTTGGATACCTATTTTGGAGATGAAAGCGTGGCCTTAGATGAACAAAGTGACGAATTGACTTCGGGACTCAATTCAGACGATCCGTGAAAAATGGAAAGACGTGGATATCGGGGGCTGAACTTTTCGGTTGTGAAATTTGAGAGCATATTTGGATACCCATTTTGGAAATGCAAGCGTGGCCCTGCATGCACAAAGTGACAAATTGATTTCAGGACTCATTTCAGATGGTTCGTGAAAAAAGAACAAACATGGAAGATGGGGCTAAAATTTTCGGTTTTGATATCCGAGAGAACATTTGGATACCCATTTTGGAGATGCAAGTGTGGCCCCAGATGCACAATGTGATGAATTGAGTTCGGACCTCATTTCGGATGATCCGTGAAAAACAAACGGACACGAATATCGAGGGCTAAAATTTTCGGTTTTAAAATCCGAGAGCATATTTGGATACCAATTTTGGAGATGAAAGTGTGGCGCCGGATGCACAAATTGACGAATTGATTTCGGGATTCATTTCAGACGATTTGTGAAAAATGAATGAACACAGATATCGGGGGCTGAAATTTTCGGTTTTGAAATCTGAGAGCATATTTGGATACACTTTTAAAATGTTTTAAAATGCTTTACAAGTTTTTGAAAAGGATTTTAAAACGTTTTAAAACATTTTAAACCTTTTTTAAAATATTGTAAAAGCTTTCTAAAAACATTTTTAAAACGTTTTAAAATGCTTTACAAGTTTTTTAAAAGGATTTAAAAACGTTTTAAAACATTTTAAAAGTGTTTTGAAACATTTTAAAATAAATTTAAAACATTTTAGAAGTGTTTTGAAACATTTTAAAATAAATCTTAAAAGCATTTCAAAATATTTTAAAAGCGTTTCAAAATATCTTAAAAGTGTTTTGGAATATCTTGAAAGTGTTTTACAATATTTTGAAATGTTATAAAAATCCTTTAAAACATTTTACAACTTTTTTAAAATATTTTAAAAGAGTTTCATAATGTCTTAAAAACATTTTTAACGTGTTTAAAATCATGTTATAGCATTTTAAAAAGTGTTTTATAATGTTTTTAAAAATATTAATTTTTACGATTTTATTAAAAAGATTTACTAAAAATGATTAAACGCTTTAAATATTTGATTTAAACATGTTAATAAGAATTTGGAATATTTTACAAAAGGTTTAAACCATTTTAAAAACATTTATAAAAATTATTGAATGTTAGCTTTATAAGGTTAACTTTATGAAATATTTTGAAATGTTATAAAAATCCTCTAAAATATTTTACAAATTTTTTAAAAATATTTTAAAAGAGTTTTATGATGTGTTAAAAACATTGTAAATGTGTTTAAAAGCACATTATAACATTTTAAAAAGGGTTTTATAATATTTTTAAAACCGTTTCTTTTTTTAAGATTTTATTAAAAACATTTAATAAAAAGATTAAACGCTTTAAATATTTGATTTAAACATATTAATAAGAATTTAGAATATTTTATAAGAGATTTAAACCATTTATGAAACATTTATAAAAATTATTGCATGTTGATAATGTTAGCTTTATAAGCTTAACTTTAATTAAATTTTATTTAAAAACGTTTTTAAAACCTAAATAAATGTTTTCAAATATTTTAAATGTATTTTGAAATGTTTTTCTAACATTGTAAAAGCATTCTGAAAACATTTTAAAACCATTTTAAAACACTTTTAAAACATTTTAAAATGTTTTACAAGTTTTTAAAAAGGATTTAAACATGTTTTAAAACATTTTAAAAGTGTTTTGAAACATTTTAAAATAAATTTAAAACATTTTAAAAGTGTTTTGAAGCATTTAAAAAGTGTTTTGAAACATTTTAAAATAAATTTAAAACATTTTAAAAGCGTTTCAAAATATTTAAAAGTGTTCAAAAATATCTTAAGCGTTTGACAATATTTGAAATATTTTAAAATTTATAAAAATCTTTTTAAACATTTTACAAATTTTTAAAAATATTTTAAAAGAGTTTTATGATGTCTTTAAAACATTTTAAAAGCACATTATAACATTTTAAAAAGTGTTTTATAATGTTTCTAAAAATGTTTTTTTACGATTTTATTAAATGTGTTTATTTTAAAACACTTTTAATATAAATTTAAAATATTTTAGAAGTGTTTTGAAACATTTAAAAATAAATTTAAAACATTTTAAAAGCGTTTCAAAATATTTTACAAGTTTTTTAAAATATCTTGAAAGCGTTTTTTACAATACTTTGAAATTTTTTGAATGATTTTGAAATATTGTGAAATGTTATAAAAATCCTTTAAAACATTTTACAAATTTGTAAAAATATTTTAAACGAGTTTTATAATGTCTTAAAAACATTTTAAATGTGTTTAAAAGCACGTTATAACATTTTAAAAAGTGTTTTATAATGTTTTTAAAAACGTTTTTTTGTGATTTTATGAAAAATGATTAAACGCTTTAAATATTTGATTTAAGCATATTAATAAGAATTTAGAATATTTTATAAAAGCTTTAAACCATTTATAAAACCTTTATAAAAATTATTAAATGTTTATAATGTCAACTTTGTTAGTTTAACTTTTATTAAATGTTATTTATAAACATTTTTAAAAGTGAAATAAATGCTTTTAAATATTTTAAAAGAATTTTTAAAGTGTTTTGAAATCTTTTTAAAACATTGTAAAAGCTTTCTAAAAACATTTTTAAACCATTTTAAAACACTTTTAAAACATTTTAAAATGCTTTACAAGTTCTTCAAGAGGTTCTGAAAACGTTTTAAAACATTTCAAAAGTGTTTTGAAACATTTTAAAATAAATTTAAAACATTTTAGAAGTGCTTTGAAACATTTTAAAATAAATTTTTAAAGCGTTTCAAAATATTTTAGAAGCGTTTCAAAATAGTTTAGAAGTGTTTCAAAATATTTTAAAAGTCTTTTAAAATATCTTGGAAGTGTTTTACGATATTTTGAAATGTTATAAAAATCCTTTAAAACATTTTACAAATATTTTAAAATATTTTAAACGAGCTTTATAATGTCTTAAATACATTTAAATGTGTTTAAAAGCACGCTATAACATTTTAAAAAGTATTTTATAATGTTTTTGAAACAATTTTTTTTACGATTTCATTAAAAATGTTTACTAAAAATGATTAAACGCTTTAAATATTTGATTTAAACATATTAATAAAAATTCAGAATATTTTATAAAAGCTTTAAATCATTTATAAAAATTATTGAATGTCAGATTTATAAGCTTAACTTGATAAGCGTTTTACAATATTTTGAAATATTTTAAAATATTTTGAAATGTTATAAAAATCCTTTAAAATATTTTACAAAGTTTTTAAAATATTTTAGAAGAGCTTTGTAATGTCTGAAAAACATTTTAAACGTAGATGGTTCGTTAAAAAAGAATAGACGCAGGCTAAACTTTTCGGTTTTGATATCCGAGAGCATATTTGGATACCCATTTTGGAGATGCAAGCGTGGCCCCAGATGCACAAAGTGACGAATTGAATTCGGACCTCATTTCGGATGATTCGTGAAAAACGAACAGACGCGAATATCGAGGGCTAAAATTTTCGGTTTAAAAATTTGAGAGCATATTTGGATACCCATTTTGGAGATGCAAGTGTGGCCCCACATGCACAAAGTGATGAATTGATTTAGGGACTCATTTCGAACGATCCATAAAAAAACGAACAGACGTAGATATCGGGGTTGAAATTTTCATTCTTGAAATTCGAGAGCAGTTTTGGATACCCATTTTGGAGATGCAAGTGTGCCCCCGCATGAACAATGTGACGAATTGATTTTGGGACTCATTTCGGACGATCTTTGAAAACTGAATGAAAGCGGATATTAGGGGTTGAACTCTTCAGTTTTGAAATCTGAGAGCATATTTGGATACAAATTTTGGAGATGCAAGCGTTTCCCCACATGCACAAAGCGACAAATTGATTTCAGGACTCATTTCGGATGATCCGTGAAAAATGAACATACGTGGATATCGGGGGCTAAACTTTTCAGTTTTGAAATCCGAGAGCATATTTGGATAACCATTTTGGAGATGAAAGCGTGGCCTCACATGCACAAAGTGACGAATTGATTTAGGGACTCATTTTGGATGATCCGTAAAAAACGAACGGACGCGGATGTCGGGGGCTAAAATTTTTGTTTTTGAAATCTGAGGGTATATTTGGATACCCATTTTGGAGATGCAAGTGTGCCCCCGCAGGAAAAGAATGACGAATTGATTTCGGGATTCATTTTGGATGATCCTTGAAAAATGTACAAATGCGGATATTGGGAGTTGAAATTTTTGGTTTTTAAATTCGAGAGCATATCTGGATACCCATTTTGGAGATGAAAGCGTGGCCCCGCATGCACAAAGTGACAAATTTATTTCGGGACTGATTTCAGACGATCCGTGAAAAACGAACGGACGCGGATATCAGGGGTTGGACTTTTGGTTTTGAAATCCGAGAGCATATTTGGTCTGTTTGTAGATAAGTGTATGCGTACCTAAGTGACAAATCAATTTAGCAAACTCATTTAGGATGATCCGTGAAAAAGCGAATGAGCGCTGGAATATGAGAGTGAAATTTCCGATTTTGAAATATGAGAGCATATTTGGATACCCATTTTGGAGATGAAAGCGTGGCCTCGGATGCACAAAGTGACAAATTGAGTTTGGGCCTCATTTTGGACGATCCGTGAAAAATGAACGGACGCGAATATCGGTGGCTAAATGGTTCGTGAAAAGAGAACAGACGTGGAAGATGGGGCTAAACTTTTCGGTTTTGATATCCGAGAGCATATTTGGATACCCATTTTGGAGATGCAAGTGCGGCCCTAGATGCACAAAGTGACGAATTGAGTTCGGACCTCATTTCGGATGATCCGTGAAAAAAAAATGCACGCGAATATCGAGGTCTAAACTTTTCGGTTTTAAAATCCGAGAGCATATTTGGATACCTATTTTGGAGATGCAAGTGTGGCCTCGGATGCACAAAGTGACGAATTGATTTCAGGATTCATTTCAGACGATTTGTGAAAAATGAATGAACACAGATATCGGGGGCTGAACTTTTCGGTTTTGAAATCTGAGAGCATATTTGGATACACTTTTAAAACGCTTTAAAATGCTTTACAAGTTTTTGAAAAGGATTTAAAAACGTTTTAAAACATTTTAAACCTTTTTTAAAATATTGTAAAAGCTTTCTAAAAACATTTTTAAACCGTTTTAAAACACTTTAAAAACGTTTTAAAATGCTTTACAAGTTTTTTAAAAGGATTTGAAAACGTTTTAAAACATTTTAAAAGTGTTTTGAAACATTTTAAAATAAATTTAAAACAATTTAGAAGTGTTTTTAAACATTTTAAAATAAATCATAAAAGCATTTCGAAATATTTTAAAAGCGTTTCAGAATATCTTAAAAGTGTCTTGAAATATCTTGATAGTGTTTTACAATATTTTGAAATGTTATAAAAATCCTTTAAAACATTTTACAACTTTTTAAAAATATTTTAAAAGAGTTTCACAATGTCTTAAAAACATTTTTAACGTGTTTAAAATCATGTTATAGCATTTTAAAAAGTGTTTTATAATGTTTTTAAAAATATTATTTTTTACGATTTTATTAAAAATATTTACTAAAAATGATTAAATGCTTTAAATATTTGATTTAAACATATTAATAAGAATTTGGAATATTTTATAAAAGGTTTAAACCATTTTTAAAACATTTATAAAAATTATTGAACGTCAGCTTTATAAGCTTAACTTTATGAAATATTTTGAAATGTTATAAAAATCCTCTAAAATATTTTACAAATTTTTTAAAAATATTTCAAAAGAGTTTTATGATATGTTAAAAACATTTTAAACGTGTTTAAAAGCACATTATAACATTTTAAAAAGGGTTTTATAATATTTTTAAAAATGTTTCTTTTTTTACGATTTTATAAAAAATATTTAATAAAAAGATTAAACGCTTTAAATATTTGATTTAAACATATTAATAAGAGTTTAGAATATTTTATAAGAGATTTAAACCATTTATGAAACATTTATAAAAATTATTGCATGTTTATAATGTTAGCTTTATAAGCTTAACTTTTATTAAATTTTATTTAAAAACGTTTTTAAAACCCAAATAAATGCTTTCAAATATTTTAAATGTGTTTTGAAATGTTTTTCTAACATTGTAAAAGCATTCTGAAAACATTTAAAAACCATTTTAAAACACTTTTAAAACATTTTAAAATGTTTTACAAGTTTTTAAAAAGGATTTAAATATGTTTTAAAACATTTTAAAAGTGTTTTGAAACATTTTAAAATAAATTTAAAACATTTTAAAAGTGTTTTGAAGAATTTAAAAAGTGTTTTGAAACATTTTAAAATAAATTTATAAAAATTATTGAATGTCAAATTTATAAGCTTAACTTGATAAGTGTTTTACAATATTTTGAAATGTTATAAAAATCCTTTAAAATATTTTACAAAGTTTTTAAACTATTTTAGAAGAGCTTTATAATGTCTAAAAAACATTTTAAACGTAGATGGTTCGTTAAAAAAGAATAGACGCAGGCTAAACTTTTCGGTTTTGATATCCGAGAGCATATTTGGATACCCATTTTGGAGATGCAAACGTGGCCCCAGATGCACAAAGTGACGAATTGAGTTCGGACCTCATTTCGGATGATTCGTGAAAAATGAACGGATGCGAATATTGAGGGCTAAACTTTTCGGTTTAAAAATTCGAGAGCATATTTGGATACCCATTTTGGAGATGCAAGAGTGGCCCGACATGCACAAAGTGATGAATTGATTTAGGGACTCATTTCAAACGATCCATAAAAAACGAACTGACGCGGATATCGGGGTTGAAATTTTCATTTTTGAAATTCGAGAGCATATTTGGATACCCATTTTGGAGATGCAAGTGTGCCCCCGCATGAACAGAGTGACGAATTGATTTTGGGACTCATTTTTGACGATCTTTGAAAACTGAACGAAAGCGGATATTGGGGGTTGAACTTTTCAGTTTTGAAATTCGAGAGCATATTTTGATACCCATTTTGGAGATGCAAGCGTGGCCCCGCATGCACAAAGTGATGAATTTATTTCGGGACTGATTTCGGACTATCCGTGAAAAATTAACAGACGTGGATATCGGGGGCAGAACTTTTCGGTTTTAAAATCCGAGAGCATATTTGGATACACATTTTGGAGATGCAAGCGTTTCCCCACATGCACAAAGTGACAAATTGATTTCAGGAGTCATTTCGGATGGTCCGTGAAAAACGAACATACGTGGATATCAGGGGCTAAACTTTTCAGTTTTGAAATCCGAGAGCATATTTGGATAACCGTTTTGGAGATGCAAGCGTGGCCTCACGTGCACAAAGTGACGAATTGATTTAGGGACTCATTTTGGATGATCCGTAAAAAACGAACGGACGCGGATGTCGAGGGCTAAAATTTTCGTTTTTGAAATCTGAGAGTATATTTGGATACCCATTTTGGAGATGCAAGTGTGCCCCCGCAGGAACAAAATGACGAATTGATTTCGGGATTCATTTTGGATGATCCTTGAAAAATGAACAAATGCAGATATTGGGGGTTGAAATTTTCTGTTTTTAAATTCGAGAGCATATCTGGATACCGATTTTGGAGATGAAAGCGTGGCCCCGCATGCACAAAGTGACAAATTTATTTCGGGACTGATTTCAGACGATCCGTGAAAAACGAACGGACGCGGATATCAGGGGTTGAACTTTTTGGTTTTGAAATCCGAGAGCGTATTTGGATACCCATTTTGGAGATGCAAGTGTGGTCCCGCATGCACAAAGTGACAAATCGATTTCGCGACTCATTTCGGATGATCCGTGAAAAACGAATAGACGCAGATAACGGGGGCTGAAATTTTCGATTTTGAAATATGAGAGCATATTTGGATACCCATTTTGGAGATGAAAGCGTGGCCTCGGATGCACAAAGTGAAAAATTGAGTTTGGGCCTCATTTTGGACGATCCGTGAAAAACAAATGGACGCGAATATCGGGGGCTAAACTTTTCGGTTTTGAAATCTGAGAGCATATTTGGATACCCATTTTGGAGATGCAAGCGTGGCCCCAGATGAAAAAAGTGACGAATTGACTTCGGGACTCAATTCAGACGATCCGTGAAAAATTAAAAGATGTGGATATCGGGGGCTGAACTTTTCGGTTTTGAAATCTGAGAGCATATTTGGATACCCATTTTGGAGATGCAAGCGTGGCCCCGCATGCACAAAGTGACAAATTGATTTCGGGACTCATTTCGGATGGTTCGTGAAAAAAGAACAGACGTGGAAGATGGGGCTAAAATTTTCGATTTTGATATCCGAGAGCATATTTGGATACCCATTTTGGAGATGCAAGTGCGGCCCCAGATGCACAAAGTGACGAATTTAAAACATTTTTACCGTGTTTAAAATCATGTGATAGCATTTTAAAAAGTGTTTTATAATGTTTTTAAAAATATTATTTTTTACGATTTTATTAAAAGGATTTACTAAAAATGATTAAACGCTTTAAATATTTGATTTAAACATATTAATAAGAATTTGGAATATTTTATAAAAGGTTTAAACCATTTTTAAAACATTTATAAAAATTATTGAATGTCAGCTTTATAAGCTTAACTTTATGAAATATTTTGAAATGTTATAAAAATCCTCTAAAATATTTTACAAATTTTTTAAAAAATATTTGAAAAGAGTTTTATGATGTGTTAGAAACATTTTAAACGTGTTTAAAAGCACATTATAACATTTTAAAAAGGGTTTTATAATATTTTTAAAAACGTTTCTTTTTTACGATTTTATTAAAAACATTTAATAAAAAGATTAAACGCTTTAAATATTTGATTTAAACATATTGAGAAGAATTTAGAATATTTTATAACAGATTTAAACCATTTATGAAACATTTATAAAAATTACTGCATGTTTATAATGTTAGCTTTATAAGCTTAACTTTTATTAAATTTTATTTAAAAACGTTTTTAAAACCTAAATAAATGCTTTCAAATATTTTAAATGTGTTTTGAAATGTTTTTCTAACATTGTAAAAGCATTCTGAAAACATTTAAAACCCATTTTAAAACACTTTTACAACGTTTTAAAATGTTTTACAAGTTTTTAAAAAGGATTTAAATATATTTTAAAACATTTTAAAAGTGTTTTGAAACATTTTAAAATAAATTTAAAATATTTTAAAAGTGTTTTGAAGCATTTAAAAAGTGTTTTGAAACATTTTAAAATAAATTTAAAACATTTTAAAAGCGTTTCAAAATATTTGAAAGTGTTCAAAAATATCTTAAGCGTTTGACAATATTTTGAAATATTTTAAAATTTATAAAAATCTTTTTAAACATTTTACAAATTTTTAAAAATATTTAAAAATAGTTTTATGATGTCTTCAAAACATTTTAAAAAGTGTTTTATAATGTTTCTAAAAACGTTTTTTTTACGATTTTATTAAATGTGTTTATTTTAAAACACTTTTAATATAAATTTAAAATATTTTAGAAGTGTTTTGAAACATTTAAAAATAAATTTAAAACATTTTAAAAGCGTTTCAAAATATTTTACAAGTGTTTTAATATATCTTGGAAGCGTTTTTTACGACATTTTGAAATTTTTTGAATGATTTTGAAATATTTTGAAATGTTATAAAAATCATTTAAAACATTTTACAAATTTATAAAAATATTTTAAACGAGTTTTATAATCTCTTGAAAACATTTTAAATGTTTTTAAAAGCACGTTATAACATTTTAAAAAGTGTTTTATAATGTTTTTAAAAACGTTTTTTTGCGATTTTATCAAAAATGATTAAACGCTTTAAATATTTGATTTAAGCATACTAATAAGAATTTAGAATATTTTATAAAAGCTTTAAACCATTTATAAAACCTTTATAAAAATTATTAAATGTTTATAATGTCAACTTTATTAGTTTAACTTTTATTAAATGTTATTTATAAACATTTTTTAAAATGATATAAATGCCTTTAAATATTTTAAAAGAATTTTAAAAGTGTTTTGAAATGTTTTTAAAACATTGTAAAAGCTTTCTAAAAACATTTTAAAACCATTTTAAAACACTATTAAAACATTTTAAAATTCTTTACAAGTTCTTCAAGAGGTTCTGAAAACATTTTAAAACATTTTAAAAGTGTTTTGAAACATTTTAAAATAATTTTAAAACATTTTAGAAGTGTTTTGAAACATTTTAAAATAAATTTTAAAAGCATTTCAAAATATTTTAGAAGCGTTTCAAAATATTTTAGAAATGTTTCAAAATATTTTAAAAGTGTTCTAAAATATCTTGGAAGTGTTTTACAATATTTCGAAATGTTATAAAAATCCTTTAAAACATTTTACAAATTTTTTAAAATATTTTAAACGAGTTTTATAATGTCTTAAATACATTTAAATGTGTTTAAAAGCACGCTATAACATTTTAAAAGTTTTTTTATAATGTTTTTAAAACATTTTTTTTTACGATTTCATTAAAAACATTTACTAAAAATGATTAAACGCTTTAAATATTTGATTTAAACATATTAATAAAAATTTAGAATATTTTATAAAAGTTTTAAACCATTTATAAAAATTATTGAATGTCAGATTTATAAGCTTAACTTGATAAGCGTTTTACAATATTTTGAAATATTTTAAAATATTTTGAAATGTTATAAAAATCCTTTAAAATATTTTACAAAGTTTTTAAAATATTTTTAAAGAGCTTTATAATGTCTCAAAAACATTTTAAACGTAGATAGTTCGTTAAAAATGAATAGACACACGCTAAACTTTTCGGTTTTGATATCCTGAGAGCATATTTGGATACGCATTTCGGAGATGCAAGGGCACTCCCGTATGCACAAAGTGACGAATTGAGTTCGGACCTCCTACGATGATTTGTGAAAACGAACGGATGTGAATATCGCAGGGCTAAACTTCTTTCGGTTTAAAAAAATTCGAGAGCACATTTGGATAACCATTTTGGAGATGCAAGCGTGGCCTCACATGCACAAAGTGACGAATTGATTTAGGGACTCATTTTGGATGATCCGTAAAAAACGAACGTACGCGGATATAGGGGTTGAAATTTTCATTTTTGAAATTCAAGAGCATATTTGGATACCCATTTTGGAGATTCAAGTGTGCCCCCGCATGAAGAAAGTGACGAATTGATTTTGGGTCTCATTTCGGACGATCTTTGAAAATTGAACGAAAGCGGATATTGGGGGTTGAAATTTTCAGTTTTTAAATTCGAGAGCATATTTAGATACCCATTTTGGAGATGCAAGCGTGGCCCCGCATGCACAAAGTGATGAATTTATTTCGGGACTGATTTCAGACTATCCATGAAAAATGAACAGACGTGGATATCGGGGGCAGAAATTTTCGGTTTTGAAATTCGAGAGCATATTTGCATACACATTTTGGAGATGCAAGCGTTTCCCCACATGCACAAAGTGACAAATTGATTTCAGGACTCATTTCGGATGGTCCGTGAAAAACGAACATACGTGGATATCGGGGGCTAAACTTTTCAGTTTTGAAATCCGAGAGCATATTTGGATAACCATTTTGGAGATGCAAGCGTGGCCTCACATGCACAAAGTGACGAATTGATTTAGGGACCCATTTTGGATGATCCGTAAAAAACGAACGGACGCGGATGTCGGGGGCTAAAATTTTCGTTTTTGAAATCTGAGAGTATATTTGGATACCCATTTTGGAGATGCAAGTGTGTCCCCACAGGAAAAGAATGAAGAATTGATTTCGGGATTCATTTTGGATGATCCTTGAAAAATGTACAAATGCGGATATTGGGGGTTGAAATTTTCGGTTTTTAAATTCGAGAGCATATCTGGATACCCATTTTGGAGATGAAGGCGTGGCCCCGCATGCACAAAGTGACAAATTTATTTCGGGACTGATTTCAGACGATCCATGAAAAACGAACGGACGCGGATATCAGGGGTTGAACTTTTTGGTTTTGAAATCCGAGAGCATATTTGGATACCCATTTTGGAGATGCAAGTGTGGCCCCTCATGCACAAAGTGACAAATTGATTTCGCGACTCATTTCGTATGATCCGTGAAAAACGAATAGACGCAGATAACGGGGGCTGAAATTTTCGATTTTGAAATATGAGAGCATATTTGGATACCCATTTTGGAGATGAAAGCGTGGCCTCGGATGAACAAAGTGACAAATTGATTTTGGGCATCATTTTTACGGATCCGTGAAAACGAACGAACGCGAATATCGGCCAACCTTTTGCTGAAATCTCGAGAGCATGTTTGGATACCCATTTTGGAGATGCAAGCGTGGCCTCGTATGAAGAAAGTGACAACGAATTGACTTCGGACTCAATTCAGACGATATCCGTAAAATGAAAAGACGTGATATCGGGGCCGAACTTTTCGGTTTTGAAATCTGAGAGCATGTTTGGATACCCATTTTGGAGATGCAAGCGTGGCCTCGCATGCACAAAGTGACAAATTGATTTCGGGACTCATTTCGGATGGTTCGTGAAAAAAATAACAGACGTGGAAGATTGGGCTAAAATTTTCGGTTTTGATATCCGAGAGCATATTTGGATACCCATTTTGGAGATGCAAGTGTGGCCCCAGATGCACAAAGTGACGAATTGAGTTCGGACCTCATTTCGGATGATCTGTGAAAAACAAACGCACGCGAATATCGAGGTCTAAACTTTTCGGTATTAAAATCCGAGAGCATATTTGGATACCTATTTTGGAGATGCAAGTGTGGCCCCGTATGCACAAAGTGACGAATTGATTTCGGGATTCATTTCAGACGATTTGTGAAAAATGAATGAACACGTATATTCTGGGTCGTAACAATATTATGAAATATTTTAAAATTTATAAAAATCTTTTTAAACATTTTACAAATTTTAAAAATATTTTAAAAGAGTTTTTGAGGATGTCTTTCAAAACATTTTAAAAAGCACATTATAACATTTTAAAAAAGTATTTTATAATGTCAAAAACGTTTTTTTTACGATTTTATTAAATGTGTTTATTTTAAAACAATTTTTAACATAAATTTAAAATATTTTTAGAAGTGTTTTGAAACATTTAAAAAAAATTAAAACATTTTAAAAGCGTTTCAAAATATTTTACAAGTGTTTTAAAATATCTTGAAAGCGTTTACAATATTTTAAAATATTTTGAATGATTTTAGAAATATTTTGAAATGTTATAAACGCAGTTTGTAAAATATTTTAAACGAGTTTTATAATGTCTTAAAAACATTTTAAATGTGTTTAAAATCACGTTATAACATTTTAAAAAGTGTTTTATAATGTTTTTAAAAACGTTTTTTTTTGCGATTTTATCAAAAATGATTAAACGCTTTAAATATTTGATTTAAGCATATTAATAAGAATTTAGAATATTTTATAAAAGATTTAAACCATTTATAAAACCTTTATAAAAATTATTAAATGTTTATAATGTCAACTTTATTAGTTTAACTTTTATTAAATGTTATTTATAAACATTTTTAAAAATGAAATAAATGTTTTTAAATATTTTAAGAGAATTTTAAAAGTGTTTTGAAATCTTTTTAAAACATTGTAAAAGCTTTCTAAAAACATTTTTAAACCATTTTAAAACACTTTTAAAACATTTTAAAATGCTTTACAAGTTCTTCAAGAGGTTTTGAAAACGTTTTAAAACATTTTAAAAGTGTTTTGAAACATTTTAAAATAAATTTAAAACATTTTAGAAGTGTTTTGAAACATTTTAAAATAAATTTTAAAAGCGCTTCAAAATATTTTAGAAGTGTTTCGAAATATTTTAAAGTGTTTTAAAATATGTTGGAAGTGTTTTACAATATTTTGAAATGTTATAAAAATCCTTTAAAACATTTTACAAATTTTTAAAAATATTTTAAACGAGTTTTATAATGTCTTAAATACATTTAAATGTGTTTAAAAGCACGCTACAACATTTTAAAAAGTTTTTTATAATGTTTTTAAAACATTTTTTTTACGATTTCATTAAAAACGTTTACTAAAAATGATTAAACGCTTTAAATATTTGATTTAAACATATTAATAAAAATTTAGAATATTTTATAAAAGCTTTAAACCATTTATAAAAATTATTGAATGTCAGATTTATAAGCTTAACTTGATAAGCATTTTACAATATTTTAAAATATTTTACAAAGTTTTTAAACTATTTTAGAAGTGCTTTATAATGTCTGAAAAACATTTTAAACGTAGATGGTTCGTTAAAAAAGAATAGACGCAGGCTAAACTTTTCGGTTTTGATATCCGAGAGCATATTTGGATACCCATTTTGGAGATGCAAGCGTGGCCCCAGATGCACAAAGTGATGAATTGAGTTCGGACCTCATTTCAGATGATCCGTGAAAAACGAACAGATGCGAATATTGAGGGCTAAACTTTTCGGTTTAAAAATTTGAGAGCATATTTGGATGCCCATTTTGGAGATGCAAGCGTGGCCCCACATGCACAAAGTGATGAATTGATTTAGGGACTCATTTTGAACGATCCATAAAAAACGAACAGACGTGGATATCATGGTTGAAATTTTCATTTTTGAAATTCGAGAGCATATTTGGATACCCATTTTGGAGATGCAAGTGTGCCCCCGCATGAACAAAGTGATGAATTTATTTCGGGACTGATTTCGGACTATCCGTGAAAAATGAATAGACGTGATACTAGCTTCGTTTCTTTTCGGTTTTGAAATCCGAGAGCATATTTGGATACACATTTTGGAGATGCAAGCGTTTCCCCACATGCACAAAGTGACAAATTGATTTCAGGACTAATTTCGGATGATCCGTGAAAAACGAACATACGTGGATATCTGGGGCTAAACTTTTCAGTTTGAAATCCGAGAGCATATTTGGATAACCATTTTGGAGATGCAAGGTGGCCTCACGTGCACAAAGTGACGAATTGATTTAGGGACTCATTTTGGATGATCTGTAAAAAATGAACGGACGTGGATGTCGGGGGCTAAAATTTTCATTTTTGAAATCTGAGAGTATATTTGGATACCCATTTTGGAGATGCAAGTGTGCCCCCACAGGAACAAAATGACGAATTGATTTCGGGATTCATTTTGGATGATCCTTGAAAAATGAACAAATGTGGATATTGGGGGTTGAAATTTTTGGTTTTTAAATTCGAGAGCATATCTGAATACCCATTTTGGAGATGAAAGCGTGGCCCCGCATGCATAAAGTGACAAATTTATTTTGGGACTGATTTCAGACGATCGCTGAAAAATGAACGGACGCAGATATCAGGGGTTGAACTTTTTGGTTTTGAAATCCGAGAGCATATTTGGATACCCATTTTGGAGATGCAAGTGTGGCCCTGCATGCACAAAGTGACAAATCGATTTCGCGACTCATTTCGGATGATCCGTGAAAAACGAATAGACGCAGATAACGGGGGCCTGAAATTTTCGATTTTGAAATATGAGAGCATATTTGGATACCCATTTTGGAGATGAAAGCGTGGCCTCGGACGCAAAAAGTGACAAATTGAGTTTGGGCCTCATTTTGGACGATCCATGAAAAACGAACATACGCGAATATCGGGGGCTAAACTTTTCATTTTTGAACTCTGAGAGCATATTTGGATACCCATTTTGGAGATGCAAGCGTGGTCCTAGATGAACAAAGTGACGAATTGAGTTCGAGACACAATTCAGACGATCCGTGAAAAATGAAAAGACGTGGATATCGGGGGCTGAACTTTTCGGTTGTGAAATCTGAGAGCATATTTGGATACCCATTTTGGAGATGCAAGCGTGACCCCACATGCACAAAGTGACAAATTGATTTCGGGACTCATTTCAGATGGTTCGTGAAAAAAGAACAGACGTGGAAGATGGGGTTAAACTTTTCGGTTTTGATATCCGAGAGCACATTTGGATACCCATTTTGGAGATGCAAGTGTGGCCCCAGATGCACAAAGTGACGAATTGAGTTCGGACCTCATTTTGGATGATCCGTGAAAAACAAACGGACGCGAATATCGAGGGATAAAATTTTCGGTTTTAAAATCTGAGAGTATATTTGGATACCTATTTTGGAGATGCAAGTGTGGCCCCGGATGCACAAAGTGACGAATTGATTTCTGGATTTATTTTAGACGATTTGTGAAAAATGAATGAACACAAATATCGGGGGCTGAACTTTTTGGTTTTGAAATATGAGAGCATGTTTGGATACACATTTAAAATGTTTTAAAATGCTTTACAAGTTTTTGAAAAGGATTTAAAAACGTTTTAAAACATTTTAAACCTTTTTTAAAATATTGTAAAAGCTTTCTAAAAACATTTTTAAACCATTTTAAAACACTTTTAAAACGTTTTAAAAATGCTTTAAAAGGATTTAAAAATGTTTTAAAACATTTTAAAAGTGTTTTGAAACATTTCAAAATAAATTTAAAACATTTTAGAAGTGTTTTGAAACATTTTAAAATAAATCTTAAAAGCATTTCAAAATATTTTAAAAGTATTTCAGAATATCTTAAAAGTTTTTTGAAATATCTTGAAAGTGTTTTACAATATGCTGAAATGTTATAAAAATCCTTTAAAACATTTTACAACTTTTTAAAAATATTTTAAAAGAGTTTCATAATGTCTTAAAAACATTTTTACCGTGTTTAAAATCATGTTATAGCATTTTAAAAAGTGTTTTATAATGTTTTTAAAAATATTATTTTTTATGATTTTATTAAAAAGATTTACTAAAAATGATTAAACGCTTTAAATATTTGATTTAAACATATTAATAAGAATTTGGAGTATTTTATAAAAGGTTTAAACCATTTTTAAAACATTTATAAAAATTATTGAATGTTAGCTTTATAAGCTTAACTTCATGAAATATTTTGAAATGTTTTGAAATCTTATAAAAATCCTCTAAAATATTTTACAAATTTTTTAAAAATATTTTAAAAGAGTTTTATGATGTGTTAAAAACATTTTAAACGTGTTTAAAAGCACATTATAACATTTTAAAAAGGGTTTTATAATATTTTTAAAAACGTTTCTTTTTTTTACGATTTTATAAAAAACATTTAATAAAAAGATTAAACGCTTTAAATATTTGATTTAAACATATTAATAAGAATTTAGAATATTTTATAAGAGATTTAAACCATTTATGAAACATTTATAAAAATTATTGTATGTTTATAATGTTAGCTTTATAAGCTTAACTTTTATTAAATTTTATTTAAAAACGTTTTTAAAACCTAAATAAATGCTTTCAAATATTTTAAATGTGTTTTAAAATGTTTTTCTAACATTGTAAAAGCATTCTGAAAACATTTAAAAACCATTTTAAAACACTTTTAAAACATTTTAAAATGTTTTACAAGTTTTTAAAAAGGATTTAAATATGTTTTAAAACATTTTAAAAGTGTTTTGAAACATTTTAAAATAAATTTAAAACATTTAAAAAGTGTTTTGAAGCATTTTAAAAGTGTTTTGAAACATTTTAAAATAAATTTAAAATATTTGAAAAGCGTTTCAAAATATTTAAAAGTGTTCAAAAATATCTTAAGCGTTGGACAATATTTTGAAATATTTTGAAATTTATAAAAATCTTTTAAAACATTTTACAAATTTTTAAAAATATTTTAAAAGAGTTTTATGATGTCTTCAAAACATTTTAAAAGCACATTATAACATTTTAAAAAGTGTTTTATAATGTTTCTAAAAATGTTTTTTTTACGATTTTATTAAATGTCTTTATTTTAAAACAATTTTAATATAAATTTAAAATATTTTAGAAGTGTTTTGAAACATTTAAAAATAAATTTAAAACATTTTAAAAGCGTTTCAAAATATTTTACAAGTGTTTTACAATATCTTGCAAGCGTTTTTTACAATATTTTGAAATTTTTTGAATGATTTTGAAATATTTTGAAATGTTATAAAAATCCTTTAAAACATTTTACAAATTTGTAAAAATATTTTAAACGAGTTTTATAATGTCTTAAAAAAATTTTAAATGTGTTTAAAAGCACGTTATAACATTTTAAAAAGTGTTTTATAATGTTTTTAAAAACGTTCTTTTTTTGTGATTTAATTAAAAATGATTAAACGCTTTAAATATTTGATTTAAGCATATCAATAAGAATTTAGAATATTTTATAGAAGCTTTAAACCATTTATAAAACCCTTATAAAAATTATTAAATGTCAACTTTATTAGTTTAACTTTTATTAAATGTTATTTATAAACATTTTTAAAAATGAAATAAACGCTTTTAAATATTTTAAAAGAATTTTAAAAGTGTTTTGAAATGTTTTTAAAACATTGCAAAAGCTTTCTAAAAACATTTTTAAACCATTTTTAAAGATTTCTTTAAAACATTTAAAATGTTTTTGCTGTTCTTCAAGGAGGTTCTGAAAACGTTTTAAAACATTTTAAAAGTGTTTTGAAACATTTTAAAATAAATTTAAAACATTTCAGAAGTGTTTTGAAACATTTTAAAATAAATTTTAAAAGCGTTTCAAAATATTTTAGAAGTGTTTCAAAATATTTTAGAAGTGTTTCAAAATATTTTAAAAGTTTTTAAAATATGTTGGAAGTGTTTTACAATATTTTGAAATGTTATAAAAATCCTTTGAAACATTTTACAAATTTTTAAAAATATTTTAAACGAGTTTTATAATGTCTTAAATACAGTTAAATGTGTTTAAAAGCATGCTATAACATTTTAAAAAGTTTTTTATAATGTTTTTAAAACAATTTTTTTTACGATCTCATTGAAAACGTTTACTAAAAATGATTAAACGCTTTAAATATTTGATTTAAACATATTTATAAAAATTTAAAATATTTTATAAAAGGTTTAAACCATTTATAAAAATGATTGAATGTCAGATTTATAAGCTTAACTTGATAAGAGTTTTACAATATTTTGAAATATTTTAAAATATTTTGAAATACATAACTCTGAAATATTTAAAAAGTTTTTAACTAGTTTAAGAGCTTTTATAATGGCTCCAAAAACATTTATATTACGTAGATATTCGTTAAAAAGAATAGACGCAGTTAAACTTTTTCTACGGATATCCGAGAGCATATTTGGATACCCATTTTGGAGATGCAAGCGTGGCCCCAGATGCACAAAGTGACGAATTGAGTTCGGACCTCATTTCGGATGATCCGTGAAAAACGAACGGATGCGAATATTGAGGGCTAAACTTTTCGGTTTAAAAATTTGAGAGCATATTTGGATACCCATTTTGGAAATGCAAGCGTGGCCCCACATGCACAAAGTGATGAATTGATTTAGGGACTCATTTCGAACGATCCATAAAAAACGAAAAGACGCGGATATCGGGGTTGAAATTTTCATTTTTGAAATTCGAGAGCATATTTGGATACCCATTTTGGAGATGCAAGTGTGCCCCCGCATGAACAAAGTGACGAATTGATTTTGGGACCTATTTTACCATCTTGGAAAACCGGAACGAAAGCGATATTAGAAGAACTTTTCACCAGAAATTCGAGACATATTTGATATCCATTTTGGAGATGCAGCGGTAGGCTTTACGCACAACAAAGTCATCTCTTTATTTCGACCGATTTTGACTATCCTGCGGAAAAATGAACAAGATAAGGGATATCGAGGGCGTAACATTTCTGGCTAAAATCCAGACATATTTTGGATACACTTGAGATGCAAGTTAAAGCTTCAACATGCAACAAAGTAGACAAATTGATTTCGCCTTCTCATCAACTTGATCTGTGAAAACGAACATACGGACATTTCCAAGCAAACTTTTCATTAGAAATCCGAGAGCATATTTAGGACAACCATTTGGAGACAAAGCGTGGCCTCGCAATGTGGCAAAAAGTGACGAATTTGATTTAGGACCTATTTGGATGATGATGGGAACCCAACTACCCAGATGTTCCATGGCTAAAATTTTCATTTTTGAAATCTGAGAGTATATTTGGATACCCATTTTGGAGATGCAAGTGTGCCCCCGCAGGAACAAAATGACGAATTGATTTCGGGATTCATTTTGGATGATCCTTGAAAAATGAACAAATGCGGATATTGGGGGTTGAAATTTTTGGTTTTAAAATTCGAGAGCATATCTGAATACCCATTTTGGAGATGAAAGCGTGGCCCCGCATGCACAAAGTGACAAATTTATTTCGGGACTGATTTCAGACGATCCGTGAAAAACGAACAGACGCGGATATCGGGGGTTGAACTTTTTGGTTTTGAAATCCGAGAGCATATTTGGATACCCATTTTAAAGATGCAAGTGTGGCCCCACATGCACAAAGTGACAAATCAATTTCGCGACTCATTTCGGATGATTCGTGAAAAACGAATAGACGCAGAAAACGGGGGCTGAAATTTTCGATTTTGAAATATGAGAGCATATTTGGATACCCATTTTGGAGATGAAAGCATGGCCTTGGATACACAAAGTGACAAATTGAGTTTGGGCCTCATTTTGGAAGATCCGTGAAAAAAGAACAGACGCGAATATCGGGGGCTAAAATTTTCGTTTTTGAAATCTGAGAGCATATGTTGGATAACCATTTTTGAGATGCAAGCGTGGATCCAGATGAACAAAGTGACGAATTGACTTCGGGACTCAATTCAGACGATCCGTGAAAAATGAAAAGACGTGGATATCGGGGGCTGAACTTTTCGGTTGTGAAATCTGAGAGCATATTTGGATACCCATTTTGGAAATGCAAGCATGGTCCCGCATGCACAAAGTGACAAATTGATTTCGGGACTCATTTCGGATGGTTCATGAAAAAAGAACAAACGTGGAAGATGGGGCTAAACTTTTCGGTTTTGATATCCGAGAGCACATTTGGATACCCATTTTCGAGGTGCAAGTGTGGCCCCAGATGCACAAAGTGACGAATTGAGTTCGGACCTCATTTCGGATGATCCGTGAAAAACAAACAGACGCAAAAATCGAGGGCTAAAATTTTCGGTTTTAAAATCCGAGAGCATATTTGGATACCTATTTTTGAGATGCAAGTGTGGCCCCGGATGCACAAAGTGACGAATTGATTTCGGGATTCATTTCAGACGATTTGTGAAAAATGAATGAACACAGATATCGGGGGCTAAACTTTTCGGTTTTGAAATCTGAGAGCATATTTTTTTTTTTTTTGTAAATTTAAGCAGATTGTATTAGTCTTTTTGTGTAAAATTACAGAGAGTCCTGGGAGTCAATGTGACCTCCCGGAGATGCAGCTGTCCATGTACAGATTCGCTTATAAGTGAGGCCGCATGGCCCGTATACCTTTGCCTGTGGCTCCAGACACGTTGGCGCGCCCAGAAGGTCCGGTCAGCTCCGATCTACGCCTTCTGAAGATGGTGAATTAGCATTCTACCCTGTGGAATTTCGTTTCAGAGGCTTGTGTGATGGGATTTTGCATGAATTTGGTCGGTCCTGTAGGCTGCGTTGTTCCTTGGGGCGTGAATGTGGAGTTTGCCATCGATTGAGTTTGCCATCGATTGAATTTGCCGTGATCTGGAGTTTGCCATCGATTGAGGTTGCCATCGATCGAGTTTGCCATGATTTCCTGGAATAAGGACTCCTTATTGCCTAGGCTTGCATTTGCAGATCCGCTTGTTGGAGATCTTGGCATTTGGCTTTGATTTCTCCCTCCTCCTGATCATGCCAGAGGCTGTGATACTCTGCCAGATTGGAGTCAATCCCTGCATTTGCCAGTGCATCGGCTAATTTGTTCGCTTTCCTTCGAACAGCTTGGAAGGTGATCCCGTTTCTGTTGCAGAGTTGGTTTTGGAGATCTTTGAGTATTGCTGACAGCCTCCAGCTTGGGGTTACTCTGTGCACCTGTGCACCCATCTGGAGTTTCCTAATCATTCGTATTATTATCTCTGAATCACCCTCCACTATCAGAGGTGTGAGCCTGTATCTGTTTGCCAGTGTGAGGCCTTGGAGGAGGGCTATGAGTTCTGCAGCGTTGTTGGTATTCACTCCGAGGTTGCCATGGTAGATGAGGTGGATTGCACCTGTGTGATCCCGTACTGCTCCCCCATAGCCTGCCATGCCCGGGTTTTGTCTTGAAGCCCCATCGAAGTTGAGCTTGAAGGTGTTGAAGGGGGGCAGAGTCCAATTGTCCTGCACCATTGCTGTTGAGGTCTGGTTCCTTCCAGCAGAGTTGGTCTTTGTTTGTAGATGCAGGATCTGTATTATTCTTGTCTCGTTTGGTGAAGAATTGCCCTCGATCTTCTGAATGCCTTTGGCGTTGACTGTTTCTGTGATGAGCAGTCGAACCTTCCTTGTCAGCATGTGAACTCCTGTAGCCGTGTTTTTGAATATTCTTGCGTTTCGCTCTTTCCAAAGGGTCCACACTATTGCTCCCGGAGCTAGATTCCAAGCACTGTTGACCAGGGGGTTGGAGGAGATGGAGGATCTCCACTGGCTTAAAGAAGATTGGATGGAGTTTCTGTCTCTATCTGTCTGTCTGAAGACCATGGCCATGTCATCCCACAGGGAGCAAGCCATGGGGCAGGTATTGAGCAGGTGATTTAGCGTTTCCGCCCCATTCTCGCATAGCATACATCGAGAAGGGCCTACAAAACCGCGTTTCTGAAGGTTGTCCCATGTGAGAGCCCTGTTGTGCAGGACTAGCCAAGAGAAGAGTGTGATTTTTGTCCAAGTTCCTCTGCTCCATAGGGTTTGCCAATTGTGGTCTGCTTGCTGGTCCGGGGTGGTTGCCAAGAGCTTATAAGCTTCTTTGAGGTTGAATGTGCCTTTGGGATTGCTTCCCCATCTAAGGATGTCCTCTTTGTTGGATCTGAGGATTTTCCTTTTGTCCAAGTTTTGTAGAAAAGGGTCTACATTCCCTGGGCCTGCTGGGGTATGCCATTGTTCTCTGGAGAGCCAGTTCTGCCATATGGTTTCTTTGTTTGCCGGTTGCCAGTAGTCTGCTACCGTTATTTTTCCTTCCTCCTGCATGGCGCTTTTCAGAGTATGCCAGTCTGGGTGTTCCAAGATTGGGAGTTGCTGCCAGGCATCTTCCCAGAATAGGGCTGTGTTGCCTTGGTGTACTTCCCAGAAGCTATGCTGCTGAACAATTTGTCTATTTTCCCATGCTTTGTTCCAGATTGGGGATCCTTGAGTGGTGCCTGTGAGCCGGATGAGGTCTTTATCCCTGATTTGGGTTGTATACTTCGCTTTCCACAGGGCGCCCCAGAGGGAGTCAGGATTTTCAACCCATCTCCACCAGATTTTTGCAGCTACGGCCTCGCTTAATAGCTCAGGGTCTCGGAGGCCCAAACCTCCCTCCATTTTTGGTTTGCAGATGTCTGTCCATTTGAGGAGGGCCCATTTGGATTTCTTAGAGGGTCCATTCCAGAGAAAGGAGCGCTGAATGTTTCGGATGGTCTTGTAAGCCACCTTAGGGGCTGCAAGTGCTGAGAACATGTAGGCTGGCATGGTTTGAAGGATGGACTTTACCAATATCAATCTGCTGGCCATATTTAGAGCTCGGTGGGTCCAGCTGCTGAGCCTGGCTTTCATTTTGTTAAGGAGGGCTTCCCAGTTGCTCGATCTATAGGCATGTTCCGAAAGCGGAATGCCAAGGTATTTGGTAGGAAGGGAGTTCTTTTGAATATTTAGAATTCTGCTGAGATTTCTCTGTACAGGAATGGATGTGTTGAAGAAATTTTTTTTGGATTTGGTTAGATTGATTTCCATACCTGAGGCATCCGAGAAGGTCTTTAACACCGTGCTGATGGTTCGAGCTTCTAGTGTTGTGGGGGCTCCCATGAGCATGGTATCGTCAACAAATTGCTGATGCGTAATAGTGGGTCCCTGGTGTACCGGTTTGATACCTTTGAGCTGGTTCTGTTGCTTTGCCTTGGTCAAGGATCTTCCTAGCCCTTCAGCCATTATTATGAAGAGAAAAGGAGACAGGGGGTCCCCTTGTCTTATGCCTCTGGATGGACTGAAGGGTTGTAGGGGTCCTCCATTAAGCAGGATAGAGAAGAAAGCACCTGAAACCAGTGCCATTATCCAGTTTGTCCATAGCTCACTGAAGCCAAAAGCTTGGAGGACTGCTTTCATATATTTCCAGCTGATTCTGTCAAAGGCCTTGGACAGATCAAGCTGAATTAGCATACCTGGAGATCTAGTTGTTTTGAGAGAGTGCAAAACTTCCTGGGTAAGGATTATGCTGTCAGTGATCTGCCTTCCTTCGACGTAGCCCGTTTGCTCTTGGGAAATGATTGAGGGGAGGACTGATTTGAGTCTGTCGGCCATCAATTTGGAGAGGATTTTGTAGAGGACATTGCAGAGGGCTATGGGGCGGAACTTGTCAGGGGAGTCGGCCTGGTTCGATTTGGGGATTAAGGTAAGGAAAGTAGCATTGATAGCAGGCAGGACTTTCTTGGTTCTGTGAAAGTTTCTGACGAGAACAAAAAGATCAGCTTTAATAATGGGCCAACATGCCTTGAAGAATTCAATTGTAAATCCGTCAGGTCCGGGGGCCTTGTTCGTGGCCATGGAGAAGACGGTTTCTTCAATCTCCTGCTCAGTAAACTCTCTTAGAAGGAGGGCGTTTTGATCTACTGTAACTAAGCTGGGTATGGCTCCCAAAATTTCCTGAATGGCTTGGGATCGATCTTGAAGAGGCTCTCTGAGAAGAGAGGTGAAATAGGAGTTTAGCTCAGATCCGATGTGATCCCGTGAGAAGACTTGATCGCCATCTGCGGTCTTGAGGGATAGGATGCGATTAAAAGCTCTGTTCTGTATGGTGGACTTGTGAAAGAAGCTGGTGTTGCGCTCGCCCTGTTTTAACCATTGCACTCTCGATTTCTGTCTCCACAGTATCTCTTCCTGCTTTAATCTTTCTTCCCATTGCCTTTGCATAGTCGATTCTTGAGTGTTGCGCTCCTCTGTGGGCCCTTCTGTGATCAGAGTTTGCTGGAGATTTGCCATTTTTACCTCAAGTTCTCTTTTGGCTTGAAATATGTTGCCGAAGGTATCTTTGTTCCATTGTTTGAGATTGGTCTTGATAATCTTGAGCTTTTGTTGGATTATGTACATGATGTTGTCGCTTCTTATGGTGGTTTGATTCCACCAGTTTTGAATGTTCTCCATGAACGATGGGTGCTCTGTCCAGAAGGCTTCAAATCTGAAAGGTCTGTTTTGGGGTTTATCTAAATTGGTGAAGTGGACCTGCACTGGCCAGTGATCAGATCCTCCGATGGGCAGAATGCTGGCCTCCATGTCTATGTTTTGTAACATAGTGGGTTCTGACATGAGGAATCTGTCAAGCCTTGAAGCTATCTGCCGGTTTCCTCCTTGTTTATTGTTCCAGGTGTGTAGACCATTGACGGTGGGGATGTCAATGAGTTTGGAAGCAGCAATAAAATTGTTGAATGCTTCCGAGTCCTTATCTAGTCTTCGTAGGCCTCCCTTTTTCTCTGCTAGATTGGTAATCATATTATAGTCTCCTCCTAAAAGCCAGTGATCTGCCCCATGGTGTTGTCTGACCTCATCTAGGTCAAGCAACATCTCCAGCTTTTCCTGAAGTCGTTGGGGTCCATATACATTGGTAACGCAAATCGATTGCCTTGAGTCAGGCATGTTGAGAATCACCGATAGGGAGTGCTTGGTGGACAGAGCATTTTGTACGATGAATTTGCTTTTGTTCCAGAATGTGATCAACCCTCTTGCTTGCCCGATTGCATCGATGCTAATGCAGTGATGACTGTAAGAAATGAGTTTTTTGAGAATTTCCATGCTCTTGGAAGAGCATTTGGATTCTTGCAGTAGGACGATGTCTGGGTGCTGTGAGAATAGGCGGTTTTTCAAGATCCTTCTCTTGGAGGTGCTGTTGAGCCCCCTGATGTTCCAGGTTGTGATTTTCATTGAGCAGTCTTTGGAGCAGAAAGGACCAATGCCCTGATTTTCCCCTCGTTGATTAGGCGTCTGCCCAGCTCTTGTATCTGCTGTCTTGTGGATTTGCGCCCTCTTTTCTTGCCTGGTCCCTGTGGTTTATATTGATCCAGATCCATGTTGGCTTGTATACCTGTTTTGCTGCTGTTTCCCCATTGCCTTTTGGCTGCATTCTGGTTGATGTATTCCAACTACAAGTAGGCCATTTCTATCTTCTCCAAATGGTCTGGAGGAATGGCATCGACTCTCAATTTGGACCATTGCTCGTTGATTTTTTGAAGATCTAGATCCCCGAGGATCTCCTCCAAAGGGTTGTTTGAGGGGGATGTTGAGGGCTGATTTAAGTGCATTTCTGTGCTCTGCTGGGTTTGCTCAGGGGTTTGGCTGGTGGTAGGCTGTAGGGGAGAGGAGTTCTGTTGGTTTTGCGGTGTTTGGGCAACGGTTGGGTCAGAGGTTGAGCTCGGAGCTTTGGTGGTAGTCGTGGGTTGGCTTGATTCAGGAAGATCATGATGAGTGGGGGCCTGAGGAGCTGATGGGTGATCCGATGAGTCAAGGTTGCCCAGAATTTCGAAGCTATTTTGCTTTGTAGAGGTCTTATTAGTGGGGGTACTGTTGGTGGGTTGTTTTGGAATCTTTTTGCTTCTCCTGCCTTTAGTCTTTCTTGAAGCTGGGGTAAAGCCAGGTACTGCAGTGGCCGCTTGTTCCTGTTGAGCTTTGGGCTGTGGTTGATTGACAGGGCATCCGTGGCTGAGATGTCCATGCTGGCGGCAGGTTCGGCATCTAAATGGGATGTTTTCATAGTCAATGGTTTGCTTCCAGTGCACTCCTCTGTGGATCAGCTCCATATGGCCTGGGAGGGGTCCTGAAATATCCAGGTAAACACAAATTCTAGCATAAGCAGTGTACTTACCTTGTGATGTTAGGTCTGAGGCTTTGATGAAGACTCCCAGCTGGTTTCCAATGGCCTCCAGGATGCGTTTGTGCCAGTAATCCACAGGCAAAGAGTGAAGGCGAATCCATACTGGAACTTTTTTGAAGTTCTCCTGTTCTGGAGCGAAGTTTGGTCTTCAGTATGTGATGTATAGTCCGGCTGAGTTGTAGAAATATGGTCCTCCGTCGAAGATTCGATCTCTGTCATCCATGTGGGCGAAGATGACGGTGAAAAAGCTCCTCGATCCCAGCTGGAGCTCGAAATCCCCTTTGGGTTTCCATTTCTGGTTTATCCACCAGCATAGAGCCTTTTCGTTCAGTCGGACCCCCATGAATCTGCAGATCAGGGCGTGTTTGCTCATGTGATCTCTGTATTCATCTATGCATGGATCTTCAATGATTAGTCTTGGTATTTCCTTCGAAATGGGCTTGCATGGGAACGATTTTTGCTCGCTGTTTCTATTGGGGATGTGCCCTGCCGACTCAGTTCCATTTGGCTCCGTTTTGTGGCTGATGCCAGCAGATCTGGAGTTGGTAGGGTAGCCGGAGGTTCCCAAAGGGATGCTGCCAAAAACGAAGGGCGGAAAGGAGGAAGGGGGGGTCGGACCGTGTGTGCGTGGTCGGTCGGGTGATGGCGCGCGTTGCGACTGATTGATTCGAGGTGATGGCCCCCATGATGCAAGCTTGAGCCGAGGCTGAGTTTTTGCAGGGATTCATTCCTTGAGTTTTACTTAGTCCTCATAGATAAATGCGAGAGCATATTTGGATACACTTTTAAAACGTTTTAAAATGCTTTACAAGTTTTTGAAAAGGATTTAAAAACGTTTTAAAACATTTTAAACCTTTTTTAAAATATTGTAAAAGCTTTCTAAAAACATTTTAAAACCATTTTAAAGCACTTTTAAAATGTTTTAAAATGCTTTACAAGTTTTTTAAGAGGATTTAAAAATGTTTTAAAACATTTTAAAATTGTTTTGAAACATTTCAAAATAAATTTAAAACATTTTAGAAGTGTTTTGAAACATTTAAAAATAAATCTTAAAAGCATTTCAAAATATTTTAAAAGCATTTCAGAATATCTTAAAAGTGTTTTGAAATATCTTGAAAGTGTTTTACAATATTTTGAAATGTTATAAAAATCCTTTAAAACATTTTACAACTTTTTTAAAATATTTTAAAAGAGTTTCATAATGTCTTAAAAACATTTTTAACGTGTTTAAAATCATGTTATAGCATTTTAAAAAGTGTTTTATAATGTTTTTAAAAATATTATTTTTACGATTTTATTAAAAAGATTTACTAAAAATGATTAAACGCTTTAAATATTTGATTTAAACATATTAATAAGAATTTGGAATATTTTATAAAAGGTTTAAACCATTTTTAAAACATTTATAAAAATTATTGAATGTTAGCTTTATAAGCTTAACTTTATGAAATATTTTGAAATGTTATAAAAATCCTGTAAAATATTTTACAACTTTTTTAAAAATATTTTAAAAGAGTTTTATGATGTGTTAGAAACATTTTAAACGTGTTTAAAAGCACATTATAACATTTTAAAAAGGGTTTTATAATATTTTTAAGAACGTTTCTTTTTTTACGATTTTATTAAAAACATTTAATAAAAAGATTAAACGCTTTAAATATTTGATTTAAACATATTGAGAAGAATTTAGAATATTTTATAACAAATTTAAACCATTTATGAAACATTTATAAAAATTATTGCATGTTTATAATGTTAGCTTTATAAGCTTAACTTTTATTAAATTTTATTTAAAAACGTTTTTAAAACCTAAATAAATGTTTTCAAATATTTTAAATGTGTTTTGAAATGTTTTTCTAACATTGTAAAAGCATTCTGAAAACATTTAAAAACCATTTTAAAACACTTTTAAAATGTTTTAAAATGTTTTACAAGTTTTTAAAAAGGATTTAAATATGTTTTAAAACATTTTAAAAGTGTTTTGAAACATTTTAAAATAAATTTAAAACATTTTAAAAGTGTTCTGAAGCATTTTAAAAGTGTTTTGAAATATTTTAAAATTAATTTAAACATTTTAAAAAGGGTTTCAAAATATTTAAAAGTGTTCAAAAATATCTTGAGCATTTGAAAATATTTTGAAATATTTTGAAATTTATAAAAATCTTTTAAAACATTTTACAAATTTTTAAAAATATTTTAAAAGAGTTTTATGATGTCTTCAAAACATTTTAAAAGCACATTATAACATTTTAAAAAGTGTTTTATAATGTTTCTAAAAACGTTTCTTTTACGATTTTATTAAATGTGTTTATTTTAAAACACTTTTAATATAAATTTAAAATAATTTAGAAGTGTTTTGAAACATTTAAAAATAAATTTAAAACATTTTAAAAGCGTTTCAAAATATTTTACAAGTGTTTTAAAATATCTTGAAAGCGTTTTTTACAATATTTTGAAATTTTTTGAATGATTTTGAAATATTTTGAAATGTTATAAACGAGTTTGTAAAATATTTTAAACGAGTTTTATAATGTCTTAAAAACATTTTAAATGTGTTTAAAAGCACGTTATAACATTTTAAAAAGTGTTTTATAATGTTTTTAAAAACGTTCTTTTTGCGATTTTATTAAAAAATGATTAAACGCTTTAAATATTTGATTTAAGCATATTAATAAGAATTTAGAATATTTTATAAAAGCTTTAAACCATTTATAAAACGTTTATAAAAATTATTAAATGTTTATAATGTCAACTTTATTAGTTTAACTTTTATTAAATGTTATTTATAAACATTTTTAAAAATGAAATAAATGCTTTTAAATATTTTAAAAGAATTTTAAAATATTTTTGAAATGTTTTTAAAACATTGTAAAAGCTTTCTAAAAACATTTTTAAACCATTTTAAAACACTTTTAAAGCATTTTAAAATGCTTTACAAGTTCTTTAAGAGGTTCTAAAAACGTTTTAAAACATTTTAAAAGTGTTTTGAATCATTTTAAAAAAAAATTAAAACATTTTAGAAGTGTTTTGAAACATTTTAAAATAAATTTTAAAAGCGTTTCAAAATATTTTAGAAGCGTTTCAAAATATTTTAGAAGTGTTTCAAAATATTTTAAAAGTGTTTTAAAATATGTTGGAAGTGTTTTACAATATTTTGAAATCTTATAAAAATCGTTTAAAACATTTTACAAATTTTTAAAAATATTTTAAACGAGTTTTACAATGTCTTAAATACATTTAAATGTGTTTAAAAGCACGCTATAACATTTTAAAAAGTTTTTTATAATTTTTTAAAAACAATTTTTTTTACGATTTCATTAAAAACGTTTACTAAAAATGATTAAACACTTTAAATATTTGATTTAAACATATTAATAAAAATTTAGAATATTTTATAAAAGCTTTAAACCATTTATAAAAATTATTGAATGTCAGATTTATAAGCTTAACTTGATAAGCGTTTTAAAATATTTTGAAATATTTTAAAATATTTTGAAATGTTATAAAAATCCTTTAAAATATTTTACAAAGTTTTTAAAATATTTTAAAAGAGCTTTATAATGTCTAAAAAACATTTTAAACGTAGATAGTTCGTTAAAAAAGAATAGACGCAGGCTAAACCTTTCAGTTTTGATATCCAAGAGCATATTTGGATACCCATTTTGGAGATGCAAGCATGTCCCCAGATGCATAGAGTGAAGAATTGAGTTCGGACCTCATTTCGGATGATCCGTGAAAAACGAACGGATGCGAATATCGAGGGCTAAAATTTTCGGTTTAAAAATTCGAGAGCATATTTGGTTACCCATTTTGGAGATGCAACCATGGCCCCACATGCACAAAATGATGAATTGATTTAGGGACTCATTTCGAACGATCCATAAAAAACGAACAGACGAGGATATCGGGGTTGAAATTTTCAATTTTGAAATTCGAGAGCATATTTGGATACCCATTTTGGAGATGCAAGTGTGCCCCCACATGAACAAAGTGACGAACTAATTTTGGGACTCATTTCGGACGATCTTTGAAAACTGAACGAAAGCAGATATTGAGGGTTGAACTTTTCAGTTTTGAAATTTGAGAGCATATTTGGATACCCATTTTGGAGATGCAAGTGTGGCCCCGCATGCACAAAGTGATGAATTTATTTCGGGACTGATTTCGAACTATTCGTGAAAAATGAACATACGTGGATATCGGGGGCAGAAATTTTCGGTTTTGAAATCCGAAAGCATATTTGGATACACATTTTGGAGATGCAAGCGTTTCCCCACATGCACAAAGTGACAAATTGATTTCAGGACTCATTTCGGATGATCGGGTGAAAAATGAACATACGTGGATATCGGGGCTAAACTTTTTAGTTTTGGAAATCCGAGCATATTTGGATAACAATTTTGGAGATGCAAAGCGTGGCCCCCGTGCACAAAGTAATTGATTTAGGGACTCATTTTGGATGATCTAGTAAAAAACGAAACCGGACGCGGATGTTGGGGACTAAATTTTCTTTTTGAAATGCAAAGTATATTTGGATACCATTTTGGAGATGCAAGTGTGGCCCCGCATGCACATAGTGACAAATCAATTTCGCGACTCATTTCGGATGATCCGTGAAAAACTAATAGACGCAGATAACAGGGGTTGAAATTTTCGATTTTGAAATATGAGAGCATATTTGGATACCCATTTTGGAGATGAAAGCGTGGCCTCGGATGCACAAAGTGACAAATTGAGTTTGGGCCTCATTTTGGACGATCCTTGAAAAATGAACGGACGCGAATATCGGGGGCTAAACTTTTCGGTTTTGAAATCTGAGAGCATATTTGGATACCCATTTTGGAGATGCAAGTGTGGCCCCGCATGCACAAAGTGACAAATCAATTTCGCGACTCATTTCGAATGATCCGTGAAAAACGAATAGACGCAGATAACGGGGGATGAAATTTTTAATTTTGAAATATGAGAGCATATTTGGATACCCATTTTGGAGATGAAAGCGTGGCCTCGGATGCACAAAGTGAAAAATTGAGTTTGGGCCTCATTTTGGACAATCCGTGAAAAACGAACGGATGCGAATATCAGGGGCTAAACTTTTCTGTTTTGAAATCTGAGAGCATATTTGGATACCCATTTTGGAGATGCAAGCGTGGCCCTAGATGAACAAAGTGACGAATTGACTTCGGGACTCAATTCGGATGATCCGTGAAAAATGAAAAGACGTGGATATCGGGGCTGAACTTTTTCGGTTGTGAAATCTGAGAGCATATTTGGATACCCATTTTGGAGATGCAAGCATGACGCATGCACAAAGTGACAAATTGATTTCGGGACTCATTTCGGATGGTTCGTGAAAAACCGAGACGTGGAAGATGGGGCTAAAGTTTTCGGTTTTGATATCCAGAGAGCACATTTGGATACCCATTTTGGAGATGCAAGTGTGGCCCGGATGCACAAAGTGACGAATTAAGTTCGCACCTCATTTCGGATGATCCGTGAAAAACAAACGGCAGCGAATATGAGGGGCTAAAATTTTTGGTTTAAGATCCGAGAGCATATTTGGATACCTATTTTGGAGATGCAAGTGTGGCCTAGGATGCACAAAGTGACGAATTGATTTCGGGATTCATTTCAGACGATTTGTGAAAAATGAATGAACACAGATATCGGGGGCTGAACTTTTCGCTTTTGAAATCTAAGAGCATATTTGGATACACTTTTAAAACGTTTTAAAATGAATTACAAGTTTTTGAAAAGGATTTAAAAACATTTTAAACCATTTTAAACCTTTTTAAAAATATTGTAAAATCTTTCTAAAAACATTTTAAAACCATTTAAAAACATTTTAAAACCATTTTAAAACACTTTTAAGACGTTTTTAAAATGCTTTACAAGTTTTTTAAAAGGATTTAAAAACGTTTTAAAACCTTTTAAAAGTGTTTTGAAACATTTTAAAATAAATTTAAAACATTTTACAAGTGTTTTGAAACATTTTAAAATAAATCTTAAAATCATTTCAAAATATTTTAGATTTTATTAAAAATATTTAATAAAAAAGATTAAACGCTTTAAATATTTGATTTAAACATATTAATAAGAATTTAGAATATTTTATAAGAGATTTAAACCATTTATGAAACATTTATAAAAATTATTGCATGTTTATAATGTTAGCTTTATAAGCTTAACTTTTATTAAATTTTATTGAAAAACGTTTTTAAAACCTAAATAAATGCTTTCAAATATTTTAAATGTGTTTTGAAATGTTTTTCTAACATTGTAAAAGCATTCTGAAAACATTTTAAAACCATTTTAAAACACTTTTAAAATATTTTAAAATGTTTTACAAGTTTTTAAAAAGGATTTAAATATGTTTTAAAACATTTTAAAAGTGTTTTGAAACATTTTAAAATAAATTTAAAACATTTTAAAAGTGTTTTGAAGCATTTAAAAAGTGTTTTGAAACATTTTAAAAGCATTTCAAATTATTTAAAAGTGTTCAAAAATATCTTAATCGTTTGACAATATTTTATAATATTTTAAAATTTATAAAAATCTTTTTAAACATTTTACAAATTTTTTAAAATATTTTAAAAGAGTTTTATGATGTCTTCAAAACATTTTAAAAGCACATTATAAAATTTTAAAAGTGTTTTATAATGTTTCTAAAAACGTTTTTTTACGATTTTATTAAGTGTGTTTATTTTAAAACACTTTTAATATAAATTTAAAATATTTTAGAAGTGTTTTGAAACATTTAAAAATAAATTTAAAACATTTTAAAAGCGTCTCAAAATATTTTACAAGTGTTTTTAAAATATCTTGAAAGTGTTTTAAAATAAATGCTTTTAAATATTTTAAAAGAATTTTAAAAGTGTTTTGAAATGTTTTTAAAACACTGTAAAATCTTTCTAAAAACATTTTTAAACCATTTTTAAACATTTTTAAAACATTTTAAAATTCTTTAAATGTTCTTCAAGAGGTTCTGAAAACGTTTTAAAACATTTTAAAAGTGTTTGGAAACATTTTAAAATAAATTTAAAACATTTTAGAAGTGTTTTGAAACATTTTAAAATAAATTTTAAAAGCGTTTCAAAATATTTTAGAAGCGTTTCAAAATATTTTAGAAGTGTTTCAAAATATTTTAAAAGTGTTTTAAATATATCTTGGAAGTGTTTTACAATATTTTGAAATGTTATAAAAATCCTTTAAAACATTTTACAAATTTTTTAAAATATTTTAAACGAGTTTTATAATGTCTTAAATACATTTAAATGTGTTTAAAAGCACGCTATAACATTTTTAAAATAAAAATATAATGTTTAAAAAAAAAAATTACGATTCCATTAAAAACATTCACTAAAAATGATTAAACGCTTTAAATATTTGATTTAAACATATTAATAAAAATTTAGAATATTTTATAAAAGCTTTAAACCATTTATAAAAATTATTGAATGTCAGATTTATAATCTTAACTTGATAAGCGTTTTACAATATTTTGAAATATTTTAAAATATTTTGAAATGTTATAAAAATCCTTTAAAATATTTTACAAAGTTTTTAAACTATTTTAGAAGAGCTTTATAATGTCTGAAAAACATTTTAAACGTAGATGGTTCGTTAAAAAAGAATAGACGTAGGCTAAACTTTTTGGTTTTGATATCCGAGAGCATATTTGGATACCCATTTTGGAGATGCAAGCGTGGCCCCAGATGCACAAAGTGACGAATTGAGTTCGGACCTCATTTCGGATGATCCGTGAAAAACGAACGAATGCGAATATCGAGGGCTAAACTTTTCGGTTTAAAAATTCGAGAGCATATTTGGATACCCATTTTGGAGATTCAAGCGTGGCCCCGCATGCACAAAGTGATGAATTTATTTTGGGACTGATTTCGGACTATCCGTGAAAACTGAACAGACGTGGATATCGGGGGCAGAACTTTTCGGTTTTGAAATTCGAGAGCATATTTGGATACACATTTTGGAGATGCAAGCGTTTCCCCACATGCACAAAGTGACAAATTGATTTCAGGACTCATTTCGGATGATCCGTGAAAAACGAACATACGTGGATATCGGGGACTAAACTTTTCAGTTTTGAAATCCGAGAGCATATTTGGATAACCATTTTGGAGATGCAAGCGTGGCCTCACATGCACAAAGTGACGAATTGATTTACTGACTCATTTTGGATGATCCGTAAAAAACGAACGGACGCGGATGTCGGGGGCTAAAATTTTCATTTTTGAAATCTGAGAGTATATTTGGATACCCATTTTGGAGATGCAAGTGTGCCCCCGCAGGAACAAAATGACGAATTGATTTCGGGATTCATTTTGGATGATCCTTGAAAAATAAACAAATGCGGATATTGGGGATTGAAATTTTCAGTTTTTAAATTCGAGAGCATATCTGGATACCCATTTTGGAGATGAAAGCGTGGCCCCGCATGCACAAAGTGACGAATTTATATCGAGACTGATTTCAGACGATCCGTGAAAAATGAACGGACACTGATATCAGGGGTTGAAATTTTTGGTTTTAAAATCCGAGAGCATATTTGGATACCCATTTTGGAGATGCAAGTGTGGCCCCGCATGCACAAAGGGACAAATCGATTTCGCGACTCATTTCGGATGATCTGTGAAAAACGAATAGATGCAGATAACGGGGGTTGAAATTTTCGATTTTGAAATATGAGAGCATATTTGGATACCCATTTTGGAGATGAAAGCGTGGCCTTGGATGCACAAAGTGACAAATTGAGTTTGGGCCTCATTTTGGATGATTTGTGAAAAACGAACGGATGCGAATATCGGGGGCTAAAATTTTCGTTTTTGAAATCTGAGAGCATGTTTGGATACCCATTTTGGAGATGCAAGCGTGGCCCCAGATGAACAAAGTGACGAATTGACTTCGGGACACAATTCATAAGATCCGTGAAAAATGAAAAGACGTGGATATCGGGGGCTGAAATTTTCGATTGTGAAATCTGAGTGCATATTTGGATACCCATTTTGGAGATGCAAGCGTGGCCCCGCATGCACAAAGTGACAAATTGATTTCGAGACTCATTTCGGATGGTTCGTGAAAAAAGAACAGACATGGAAGATGCGGCTAAACTTTTCGGTTTTGATATCCGAGAGCACATTTGGATACCCATTTTGGAGATGCAAGTGTGGCCCCAGATGTACAAAGTGACGAATTGAGTTCGGACCTAATTTCTGATGATCCGTGAAAAAAAAACGGATGCGAATATCGAGGGCTAAAATTTTCGGTTTTAAAATCTGAGAGCATATTTGGATACCTATTTTGGAGATGCAAGTGTGGCCCCGGATGCACAAATTGACGAATTGATTTCGGGATTCATTTCAGACGATTTGTGAAAAATGAATGAACACAGATATCGGGGGCTGAACTTTTCGGTTTTGAAATCTGAGAGCATATTTGGATACACTTTTAAAATGTTTTAAAATGCTTTACAAGTTTTTGAAAAGGATTTAAAAACGTTTTAAAACATTTTAAACATTTTTTTAAATATTGTAAAAGCTTTCTAAAAACATTTTTAAACCATTTTAAAACACTTTTAAAATGTTTTAAAATGCTTTACAAGTTTTTTAAAAGGATTTAAAAACGTTTTAAAACATTTTAAAAGTGTTTTGAAACATTTCAAAATAAATTTAAAACATTTTAAAATAAATCTTAAAAGCATTTCAAAATATTTTAAAAGCAGTTTAGAATATCTTAAAAGTGTTTTGAAATATCTTGAAAGTGTTTTAAAATATTTTGAAATGTTATAAAAATCCTTTAAAACATTTTACAACTTTTTAAAAATATTTTAAAAGAGTTTCATAATGTCTTAAAAACATTTTTACCGTGTTTAAAATCATTTTATAGCATTTTAAAAAGTGTTTTATAATGTTTTTAAAAATATTATTTTTTACGATTTTATTAAAAATATTTACTAAAAATGATTAAACGCTTTAAATATTTGATTTAAACATATTAATAAGAATTTGGAATATTTTATAAAAGGTTTAAACCATTTTTAAAACATTTATAAAAATTATTGAATGTCGGCTTTATAAGCTTAACTTTATGAAATATTTTGAAATATTTTGAAATGTTATAAAAATCCTCTAAAATATTTTACAATTTTTTTAAAAATATTTTAAAAGAGTTTTATGATGTGTTAAAAACATTTTAAACGTGTTTAAAAGCACATTATAACATTTTAAAAAGGGTTTTATAATATTTTTAAAAACGTTTATTTTTTTAAGATTTTATTAAAAACATTTAATAAAAAGATTAAACGCTTTAAATATTTGATTTAAACATATTAATAAGAATTTAGAATATTTTATAAAAGGTTTAAACCATTTTTAAAACATTTATAAAAATTATTGAATGTCAGCTTTATAAGCTTAACTTTATGAAATATTTTGAAATGTTATAAAAATCCTCTAAACTATTTTACAAATTTTTTAAAAATATTTTTAAAGAGTTTTTATGATGTGTTAAAAACATTTTAAACATGTTTAAAAGCACATTATAACATTTTAAAAAAGGGTTTTATAATATTTTTAAAAACGTTTCTTTTTTTAAGATTTTATTAAAAACATTTAATAAAAATATTAAACGCTTTAAATATTTGATTTAAACATATTAATAAGAATTTAGAATATTTTATAAGAGATTTAAACCATTTATGAAACATTTATAAAAATTATTGCATGTTTATAATGTTAGCTTTATAAGCTTAAATTTTATTTAAAAACGTTTTTAAAACCTAAATAAATGCTTTCAAATATTTTAAATGTGTTTTGAAATGTTTTTCTAACATTGTAAAAGCATTCTGAAAACATTTTAAAACACTTTTAAAACGTTTTAAAATGTTTTACAAGTTTTTAAAAAGGATTTAAATATGTTTTAAAACATTTTAAAAGTGTTTTGAAACATTTTAAAATAAATTTAAAACATTTTAAAAGTGTTTTGAAGCATTTAAAAAGTGTTTTGAAACATTTTAAAATAAATTTAAAACTTTTTAAAAGCGTTTCAAAATATTTAAAAGTGTTCAAAAATATCTTAAGCGTTTGACAATATTTTGAAATATTTTAAAATTTATAAAAATCTTTTTAAACATTTTACAAATTTTTAAAAATATTTTAAAAGAGTTTTATGATGTCTTCAAAACATTTTAAAAGCACATTATAACATTTTAAAAAGTGTTTTTATAATGTTTCTAAAAATATTTTTTTTACGATTTTATTAAATGTGTTTATTTTAAAACACTTTTAATATAAATTTAAAATATTTTAGAAGTGTTTTGAAACATTTAAAAATAAATTTAAAACATTTTAAAAGCGTTTCAAAATATTTTACAGTGTTTTAAAATATCTTGAAAGCGTTTTTTACAATATTTTGAAATTTTTTGAATGATTTTGAAATATTTTGAAATGTTATAAAAATCTTTTAAAACATTTTACAAATTTGTAAAAATATTTTAAACGAGTTTTATAATGTCTTAAAAACATTTTAAATGTGTTTAAAAGCACGTTATAACATTTTAAAAAGTGTTTTATAATGTTTTTAAAAACGTTTTTTTTGCGATTTTATTAAAAATGATTAAAAGCTTTAAATATTTGATTTAAGCATATTAATAAGAATTTAGAATATTTTATAAAAGCTTTAAACCATTTATAAAACCTTTATAAAAATTATTAAAGGTTTATAATGTCAACTTTATTAGTTTAACTTTTACTAAATTTTATTTATAAACATTTTTAAAAATGAAATAAATGCTTTTAAATATTTTAAAAGAATTTTAAAAGCGTTTTGAAATCTTTTTAAAACATTGTAAAAGCTTTCTAAAAACATTTTTAAACCATTTTAAAACACTTTTAAAACATTTTAAAATGCTTTACAAGTTCTTCAAGAGGTTCTAAAAACGTTTTAAAACATTTTAAAAGTGTTTTGAAACATTTTAAAATAAATTTAAAACATTTTAGAAGTGTTTTGAAACATTTTAAAATAAATTTTAAAAGCATTTCAAAATATTTTAGAAGCATTTCAAAATATTTTAGAAGTGTTTTAAAATATGTTGGAAGTGTTTTACAATATTTTGAAATGTTATAAAAATCCTTTAAAACATTTTACAAATTTTTAAAAATATTTTAAACGAGTTTTATAATGTCTTAAATACATTTAAATGTGTTTAAAAGCACGCTATAACATTTTAAAAAGTTTTTTATAATGTTTTAAAACAATTTTTTTTACGATTTCATTAAAAACATTTTTTAAAAATGATTTAAAACGCTTTAAATATTTGATTTAAACATATTAATAAAAATTTAGAATATTTTATAAAAGCTTTAAACCATTTATAAAAATTATTGAATGTCAGATTTATAAGCTTAACTTGATAAGTGTTTTACAATATTTTGAAATATTTTAAAATATTTTGAAATGTTATAAAAATCCTTTAAAATATTTTACAAAGCTTTTAAACTATTTTAGAAGAGCTTTATAATGTCTGAAAAACATTTTAAACGTAGATGGTTCATTAAAAAGGAATAGACGCAGGCTAAACTTTTCGGTTTTGATATCCGAGAGCATATTTGGATACCCATTTTGGAGATGCAAGCATGGGCCCAGATGCACAAAGTGACGAATTGAGTTCGGACCTCATTTCGGATGATCCGTGAAAAACGAACGGATGCGAATATTGAGGGCTAAACTTTTCAGTTTAAAAATTCGAGAGCATATTTGGATACCCATTTTGGAGATGCAAGAGTGGCCCCACATGCACAAAGTGATGAATTGATTTAGGGACTCATTTCGAACGATCCATAAAAAACGAACAGACGCGGATATCGCGGTTGAAATTTTCAATTTTGAAATTCGAGAGCATATTTGGATACCCATTTTGGAGATGCAAGTGTGCCCCCACATGAACAAAGTGACGAATTGATTTTGGGACTCATTTCGGATGATCTTTGAAAACTGAACGAAAGCAGATATTGAGGGTTGAAATTTTCAGTTTTAAACGTGTTTAAAAGCACATTATAACATTTTAAAAAGGGTTTTATAATATTTTTAAAAACGTTTCTTTTTTTAAGATTTTATTAAAAGCATTTAATAAAAAGATTAAACGCTTTAAATATTTGATTTAAACATATTAATAAGAATTTAGAATATTTTATAAGAGATTTAAACGATTTATGAAACATTTATAAAAATTATTGCATGTTTGTAGTGTTAGCTTTATAAGCTTAACTTTTATTAAATTTTATTTAAAAACGTTTTTAAAACCTAAATAAATGCTTTCAAATATTTTAAATGTGTTTTGAAATGTTTTTCTAACATTGTAAAAGCATTCTGAAAACATTTAAAAACCATTTTAAAACACTTTTAAAACGTTTTAAAATGTTTTACAAGTTTTTAAAAAAGATTTAAATATGTTTTAAAACATTTTAAAAGTGTTTTGAAACATTTTAAAATAAATTTAAAACATTTTTAAAGTGTTTTGAAGCATTTAAAAAGTGTTTCGAAACATTTTAAAATAAATTTAAAACATTTTAAAAGTGTTTCAAAATATTTAAAAGTGTTCAAAAATATCTTAAGTGTTTGACAATATTTTGAAATATTTTAAAATTTATAAAAATATTTTAAAGGAGTTTTATGATGTCTTCAAAACATTTTAAAAGCACATTATATAATTTTAAAAAGTGTTTTATAATGTTTCTAAAAGCGTTTTTTACAATATTTTGAAATTTTTTGAATGATTTTGAAATATTTTGAAATGTTATACAAATCCTTTAAAACATTTTACAAATTTGTAAAAATATTTTAAACGAGTTTTATAATGTCTTAAAAACATTTTAAATGTGTTTAAAAGCATGTTATAACATTTTAAAAAGTGTTTTATAATGTTTTTAAAAACGTTTTTTTTTGCGATTTTATTAAAAATGATTAAACGCTTTAAATATTTGATTTAAGCATATTAATAAGAATTTAGAATATTTTATAAAAGCTTTAAACCATTTATAAAACCTTTATAAAAATTATTAAATGTTTATAATGTCAACTTTATTAGTTTAACTTTTATTAAATGTTATTTATAAACATTTTTAAAAATCAAATAAATGCTTTTAAATATTTTAAAAGAATTTGAAAAGTGTTTTGAAATGTTTTTAAAACATTGTAAAAGCTTTCTAAAAACATTTTTAAACCATTTTAAAACACTTTTAAAACATTTTAAAATGCTTTACAAGTTCTTCAAGAGGTTTTGAAAACGTTTTAAAACATTTTAAAAGTGTTTTGAAACATTTTAAAATAAATTTTAAAAGCGTTTCAAAATATTTTAGAAGCGTTTCAAAATATTTTAGAAGTGTTTCAAAATATTTTAAAAGTGTTTTAAAATATGTTGGAAGTGTTTTACAATATTTTCAAATCTTATAAAAATCGTTTAAAACATTTTACAAATTTTTTAAAATATTTTAAACGAGTTTTACAATGTCTTAAATACATTTAAATGTGTTTAAAAGCACGCTATAACATTTTAAAAAGTTTTTTATAATTTTTTTAAAACAATTTTTTTTATGATTTCATTAAAAACGTTTACTAAAAATGATTAAACACTTTAAATATTTGATTTAAACATATTAATAAAAATTTAGAATATTTTATAAAAGCTTTAAACCATTTATAAAAATTATTGAATGTCAGATTTATAAGCTTAACTTGATAAGAGTTTTACAATATTTTGAAATATTTTAAAATATTTTGAAATGTTATAAAAATCCTTTAAAATATTTTACAAAGTTTTTAAAATATTTTAAAAGAGCTTTATAATGTCTGAAAAACATTTTAAACGTAGATAGTTCGTTAAAAAGGAATAAACGCAGGCTAAACTTTTCGGTTTTGATATCCGAGAGCATATTTGGATATCCATTTTGGAGATGCAAACGTGGCCCCAGATGCACAAAGTGACGAATTGAGTTCGGACCTCATTTCGGATGATCTGTGAAAAACGAACGGATGCGAATATCGAGGGCTAAACTTTTCGGTTTAAAAATTCGAGAGCATATTTGGATACCCATTTTGGAGATGCAAGCGTGGCCCCACATGCACAAAGTGATGAATTGATTTAGGGACTCATTTTGAACGATCCATAAAAAACCGAACAGACGCAGATATCGGGGTTGAAATTTTCATTTTTGAAATTCGAGAGCATATTTGGATACCCATTTTGGAGATGCAAGTGTGCCCCCGCATGAACAAAGTGACGAATTGATTTTGGGACTCATTTCGGACGATCTTTGAAAACTGAACGAAAGCGGATATTGGGGGTTGAACTTTTTAGTTTTTAAATTCGAGAGCATATTTGGATACCCATTTTGGAGATGCAAGCGTGGCCCCGCATGCACAAAGTGATGAATTTATTTCTGGACTGATTTCGGACTATCCGTGAAAAATGAATAAACGTGGATATCGGGGGCAGAACTTTTCGGTTTTGAAATTCGAGAGCATATTTGGATACACATTTTGGAGATGCAAGTGTTTCCCCACATGCACAAAGTGACAAATTGATTTCAAGACTCATTTCAGATAATCCGTGAAAAATGAACATACGTGGATATTGGGGGCTAAAATTTTTAGTTTGAAATCCGAGAGCATATTTGGATAACCATTTTGGAGATGCAAGCGTGGCCTCACATGCGCAAAGTGACGAAGTGATTTAGGGACTCATTTTGGATGATCCGTAAAAAACAAATGGACGCAGATGTTGGGGGCTAAAATTTTCGTTTTTGAAATCTGAGAGTATATTTGGATACCCATTTTGGAGATGCAAGTGTGCCCCCGCAGGAACAAAATGACGAATTGATTTTGGGATTGATTTTGGATGATCCTTGAAAAATGAACAAATGCGGATATTGGGGGTTGAATTTTCAGTTTTTAAATTTGAGAGCATATCTGGATACCCATTTTGGAGATGAAAGCATGGCCCAGCATGCACAAAGTGACAAATTTATTTCGGGACTGATTTCAGACGATCCGTGAAAAACGAACGGACGCAGATATCAGGGGTTGAACTTTTTGGTTTTGAAATCCGAGAGCATATTTGGATACCCATTTTGGAGATGCAAGTGTGGCCCCGCATGCACAAAGTGACAAATCGATTTCGCGACTCATTTCGGATGATCCGTGAAAAACAAATAGACGCAGATAACGGGGGCTGAAATTTTTAATTTTGAAATATGAGAGCATATTTGGATACCCATTTTGGAGATGAAAGCGTGGCCTCGGATGCACAAAGTGACAAATTGAGTTTGGGCCTCATTTTGGACGATCCGTGAAAAACGAACGGACGCGAATATCGGGGGCTAAACTTTTCTTTTTTGAACTCTGAGAACATATTTGGATACCCATTTTGGAGATGCAAGCGTGGCCCCAGATGAACAAAGTGACGAATCAACTTCGGGACTCAATTCAGACGATCCGTGAAAAATGAAAAGACGTGGATATCGGGGGCTGAACTTTTCGGTTGTGAAATCTGAGAGCATATTTGGATACCCATTTTGGAGATGCAAGCATGGCCCCACATGCACAAAGTGAAAAATTGATTTCGGGACTCATTTCGGATGGTTTGTGAAAAAAGAACAGACGTGGAAGATGGGGCTAAACTTTTCGGTTTTGATATCCGAGAGCACATTTGGATACCCATTCTGGAGATGCAAGTGTGGTCCCAGATGCACAAAGTGACGAATTGAGTTCGGACCTCATTTCGGATGATCCGTGAAAAAAAAATGGACGCGAATATCGAGGGCTAAAATTTTCAGTTTTAAAATCCGAGAGCATATTTGGATACCTATTTTGGAGATGCAAGTGTGGCCCCGGATGCACAAAGTGACGAATTGATTTCGGGATTCATTTCAGACAATTTGTGAAAAATGAATGAACACAGATATGAGGGGCTGAACTTTTTGGTTTTGAAATCCGAGAGCATGTTTGGATAAACTTTTAAAACGTTTTAAAATTCTTTACAAGTTTTTGAAAAGGATTTAAAAACGTTTTAAAACATTTTAAATATTTTTTAAAATATTGTAAAAGCTTTCTAAAAACATTTTTAAACCATTTTAAAACACTTTTAAAACGTTTTAAAATGCTTTACAAGTTTTTTAAAAGGATTTAAAAACGTTTTACAACGTTTTAAAAGTGTTTTGAAACATTTCAAAATAAATTTAAAACATTTTAGAAATGTTTTGAAACATTTTAAAATAAATCTTAAAAGCATTTCAAAATATTTTAAAAGCATTTCAGAATATCTTAAAAGTGTTTTGAAATATCTTGAAAGTGTTTTACAATATTTTGAAATGTTATAAAAATCCATTAAAACATTTTACAACTTTTTTAAAATATTTTAAAAGAGTTTCATAATGTCTTAGAAACATTTTTAACGTGTTTAAAATCATGTTATAGTATTTTAAAAAGTGTTTTATAATGTTTTTAAAAATATTATTTTTTACGATTTTATTAAAAAGATTTACTAAAAATGATTAAATGCTTTAAATATTTGATTTAAACATATTAATAAGAATTTGGAATATTTTATAAAAGGTTTAAACCATTTTTAAAACATTTATAAAAATTATTGAATGTCAGCTTTATAAGCTTAACTTTATGAAATATTTTGAAATGTTATAAAAATCCTCTAAAATATTTTACAAATTTTTTAAAAATATTTTAAAAGAGTTTTATGAAGTGTTAAAAACATTTTAAACGTGTTTAAAAGCACATTATAACATTTTAAAAAGGGTTTTATAATATTTTTAAAAACGTTTTGAAATATTTTGAAATGTTATAAAAATCCTTTAAAACATTTTACAAATTTGTAAAAATATTTTAAACGAGTTTTATAATGTCTTAAAAACATTTTAAATGTGTTTAAAAGCACGTTATAACATTTTAAAGTGTTTTATAATGTTTTAAAAACTTTTTGCGATTTTAACTTAAAAATGATTAAACGCTTTAAATATTTGATTTAAGCATATTAATAAAAATTTAGAATATTTTATAAAAGCTTTAAACCATTTATAAAACCTTTATAAAAATTATTAAATGTTTATAATGTCAACTTTATTAGTTTAACTTTTGTTAAATGTTATTTATAAAACATTTTAAAATGAAATAAATGCTTTTAAATATTTTAAAAAGAATTTTAAAAGTGTTTTGAAATCTTTTTAAAACATTGTAAAAGCTTTTCTAAAAACATTTTTAAAACCATTTTAAAACACTTTTAAAACATTTTAAAGTGCTTTAAGTTCTGCAAGAGGTTCTGAAAACATTTTAAAACATTTTAAAAGTGTTTTGAAACATTTTAAAATAAATTTAAAACATTTCAGAAGTCTTTTGAAACATTTTAAAAGCGTTTCAAAATATTTTAGAAGCGTTTCAAAATATTTTAGAAGTGTTTTAAAATATTT
>JAXQQM020070768.1:0-83147 GCA_034641835.2 Pinus albicaulis | reverse complement strand
TGGGCACCCATTCCTACGGACTTGGACAAATTCACTTAAAAACAGTGGAAAATCCTTCATACGCGACTATGCCCGTGTTTTTCCGCGTGTATACGCGAGTACAGCTAGACTTTTCCGCGTATGCCATTTTAATGATTAAAAAATATATAAAAATCCTTAATTTCGCGCTGGGTTGATGGTTACTCAGGTAGTTCAACCACCCCAGCCCGTGGCCAACTGTTTCCAACTGCTGAAACTACTTGGAGGGACTATAAAAAGACCTCATGTGTGTGGCCTAAGGGAGAGAGAGAAAGTATTGATATTATACTCTGTTGGTTCCCTATCCAAGTCTGATTCCCCGTGCCTCCTGCACTTTCCCAGTTCATTTCAGGAAACCCTTGTTTCCTTGAGATACACATCCCTTTATATGTTATCTCGTGTGCACTCATTTGGAAGGAGTCTTAGCGAGGCAAGGGCTGGACGGATCCGGACGACAGTCTGCGAAGGCCTTGGAAGGATCAGGTGATCTCTCCACTTACTTTTGTACGTACTATTTTTATAATACAGAAGTATCATGCTGTTCCCGAAGTAAATGTGTTGGTGTATGCTTTAATGTATGAAGAATATTTGTTATACATGCATTCATGATGATTTATTTAATGTTTTATATGAATCTCACTAACATATAGAGTAGAAATATATTGTACAACTTGTCCTTTGTGCTGGTTTCTTCTTGTATTTCAGGTGAAAGAGGAAGGACGGTTGCAGGGAGTTTGAACTCCACGTGGATCTACTTCAAATGTAGGACCAACGGGTAAACGGTTGTTAGCAGGTATATGGAAAATCCAATAAAAGAACACTGGTCAACAGTGAGATGGGTGCTTCGGTATCTGAGAGGCACAAGTGATTATTGTATCACTTATAACAGAAGTAGTGATTTTGTTTGCGGATATGTTGATTCCAATTTTGCAGGTGATTTGGATAAGAGAAGGTCAACTTCAGGATATGTCTTTACTCTTGCAGGTGGAGCTATAAGCTGGATTTCAAAGCTACAAAATATTGTTGCTTTATCCACTACAAAGGTAGAATACATAGCTACTTCACATGCTTGCAAAGAAGCAGTTTGGTTGAAAGGTTTGTTTGGTGAGTTTGGTAGGCTGAAGGACAACATCAAGTTATTTTGTGATAGTCAAAGTGAAATTCATTTGGCTAAAAATCCAGCCTATCATAGTAAATCAAAGCATATACCTATCAAGTACCATTTTGTAAGACATGTTATCACTAAAAGGGGAGTCTCTCTTGAAAAAGTGCATACAAAGGAAAACTGTGCAGACATGTTCACGAAACCAGTTTTGTTAGAGAAGCTATGATGGTGTCTAGCTTATCTTGGCTTGCAGAAAAGATAAAAATAATAATGGAACAGGGTATTAGGCTAATTGTTGTCAAGGTGGAGATTTTTGAGATTTATTTTAATTAAATTTGGAGAAAATCTCATGAATGTGACAACAATAGGATTTGTTGCTAAATTGATGCCATCTAATTCTGATGTGGAGTTATTGCATCCTATATTTGTTGTGAGTAAATTTATGATTCAGTTTCTACTCCCAACTATAAAATGTAAGCCCGTAGAGGCAAATGAGCATGAGAGATGTGAGGTGAGTGGAAGAGATGTGCAGATGAAAAACTCTATTGTTGTAATTCTCCTTTTGCTAAATGAGATTGTCGATGACCCTGTTTGGTGGACATAGCCCAGATTGGTTGGGTGAAAAACGTTAAATCTCTGTTGTTTCATGTTTGTTCTTTCTGTGTGTTTGATTTTCTATTTAATTTTCTGCTATGATTTTTTCTCCAACAAAATTATCAAGCAAATTTTCAATTTTTTTCCTTCGTAACCCCTCCACTGGACGTCTTTACTGACCAAATCCCTTATTTATTTCTTACATCTCCCTGCGAACACTGGATGCACATCTCACAAATAGTATCGAAATCTTCTTTTGATATATCCCCTTTTCCTACTATGTTTAAAACCTCTAAAGAGTCTTCCCTTAATGCCTGGAGAAGGATTATTTTCAAGATATCCTTGTCTAGGTTACTATGGCCTGACCCCTGCAATGTATATTTAAAACACTCCACACAATCATCCATGTTCTCGTCTTTGTTCTACATAAATTTAAATTTTCTTCTTTGATATTGCGGGATTTACAATAATCATGATATTTCTCCAAAAAAAAAATTTCATGTCATCCCATGAGGAGATAGTTCCCCCCCCCTAAACCTATGAACCATCACAGGGTTGTTCCCTTCAATGTAGCAAGGAATATCTTCAATTTATGAGCATTATCGATATAGTTGTATCCCTGACAAACAATATTGAATTCAAAGAGGAATGTATCGGGGTCTTTAGAGAAAAGCTCATGAAAATTAGGTAGAGTTGTCAAAGGGATGGGATTCATTGGCGCATCACCTCTGATGTTTCCAATTGGGAAATTGATGGAGGAATTTGCAGGTGCCATAAATATTTTCCAATACTCACCTACGATCTTGACAGGTTCTGTAACATATGATTGAGGTAATTCAACCACAAGAGGTTGGGTTTGTTTAACAGAACTTCCTCAGTCTCATGGTGACACAAACCCCTTTAGATCTTCTTCTTCCCTACTAGAATTGCTTGATTCCTCTGATCCCCTAGTTGTGATTTCCTCTCCCTCTAACATCAATAGGGGAATTCCTTCTATCGGTACCCTGCTTACTTCTTCTTCTACTACCATTGAGAGGGTTTCCTCTGGTGTCATGGACAGCACTGGCTACACGACAAACTACCCTTCAGATTTCGTACGAGTTCTTACCTTGACAGCGACTAGTGAAGATGCTTCTGATTCAACCTTCGTCATAAGTACTTGGATATAGGTAATCCTTCCCATATCCTTTCATCATTTATTTCCAGGTCCTCCTCTACCCCTTTTATTCGAATCTTTGTTCATACAATTGATGAGGAGAAAAAAAAAAAAAAAACGATTACGCTCGGGACCTGGAGTAGGGCGAGATAAATTCCCTCCCCAAGACGAGAGATTGGGATTTTAATGGAAAGAAAAGAAATAATAAATTAAATATTAAGCTCCGGACCTGGATCAGGATAGACTTTCCCTCCCCAAGATGAGAGATTGGGCCCTAAGAAATCAATAGAAAGAAAATCAAAGAAAAAGGAAACAACTAACACTCAGGACCTGGAGCAGGGTAGCATTTCCCTCCCTAGGAAGAGAGATTGGTTCCTAAGAAATCAATCAAAAAGGAAAAAAAAGAACAACTATGCTTAGGACCTAGAGCAGGGTAGCATTTCCCTCCCTAGGATGAGATATTGATCCTTAGATCAATATGAATCGTGTTCTTGCACCTTTTTTAGCCTCCCCGACAACGGAGCCAAAATTTTGGTGCCCAAGTGTGAATGATTGTTCAAACCCTTTCATACATTAATTATCAATCCGGGTGTGTTAGTTAATGCAAGCTAATGTGGAAAATATATGCAGATGACAATGGCACGGTTCTATATCAATTGTGGATTCGATAAATTAAGAAAATCAACAAATCACTATAATAGCAATAAAATAATAACAGCAATGAATTGTAAATCTTGCAATACATTCACAACAATAAAGCTCTCAGCAATTATGTCTATTGTCATAGCAATTAACAAATATATAGAACATGAAATGAAACTAAGAAACACACAGAAAGCACGCAGCACCTAGTCAAGAGAGTGGGCCCAACTCCCTAATTAGGGTTGTGATGTACTCACAAAATCATAAGAAGAACAAAAAGATAGCTTGCATTAAATTAATAACAATTTTCTGTTACATCTCAATTCGAAGCATATCCAACCCCTGATTCACAGCTTCGGGGCTCTTCTCACACAAATGTTTACAAAGGAAGTTCCTTAAATCCTGGCAACTAGTGCCTACAATTACACAGTTGTTATAATAGAAAAAATAGATGCAAAAGAAAGCAGAGAAAGGTTCTAGAGTCATTTCGTTGTTGCAACACTTCGCAAAATAATGTTGTCAACTAGGAGTTGTTCCTATAATTGCGAGTATGGTCGTCTGACCACCGAATCTATGAAAATAACTAGATTAGTAAATCTCTTTAGGTAATAATCCTCATTACTCTACTTCATTGACTAAATATTCCAAGAAGACATGTCAAGGGGTTTACCTGTGCACTTTAGAACATGAATCGAATGTTAATGATACAAATGGATAAATAAAGTAGGGTAAAATGGAAGGAAAAGAAGTGCAGGTTTGGCTCCCAACAAGAGTTTCATACCAAACCATATTTTGACCACCTAGGTTAATAAAAGCTGATAATATCCATCAGGAAATTTTATGTTTGGCTTGATTTATAAAGGGAGGTGGAAGATTTTATCCCGAAATGAATAGAGTGCCAACATGTGAAGGTTGAGTGCAAGCAACTAGCTAGCTTATTGTAGCTTATTCCCATTTTGGAATGGAAGTGGGAAATGCTTTCCATATATTTTATTATAGGGCTTCCAAGGACTTCAAAAAAACATGATGAAATCATGGTAGTGGTAGACAAGTTGAGCAAGGTGACTCACTTCATGGTAGTTAAATCCACAAATTTAGCTGGTGAGGTGGCACAAGTTTTCATAAAGGAAATTATATGATGACATGTAGTTCCCAAGAAAATTATGTCAGATAGAGACACCAAATTCACTTCAAAATTTTGGAGAGAATTACTTGAAAACTTGGGAATAAATCTAGCATTTAAACAACTTACCATCCTCAAACCAAAAGACAAATAGGAAGAATAAACAAATGTAACCAACCCTCTGACATTTACCCACTTTAACTAGCCTGCTGGGGTAAACATGAGTTGAGGACTACTATGATATGACTTGGCCTTCTACCTACAATTAAGGAAGTGGGGTTGTGATCCAGAATTATGAAGGAACACAATAGAATATAGATTAAAAACATAAACGCAGATATTCAACAGAAATAAAACTTCATTTTATTAATATCAAAGAACAGATATATGTTTACATACAAAATGGAAATAAACTAGCTCAGGAAATGGTAGCTTATATTTGAGAAGAGATGTCGTGGCTACATGCCTCTGAACTATGTTACAATGAGGCTCAAGGGCCTTTTTATTATTTAACAACAAGGGAAAACCCTAAACAACCAAAACCCTAACCCCGAGAGATAGAATGCCAAGATTTTGTGGACCCCATTGGGGTTAATTGGGCAGCCAAATTCCCGGGGTCATAAATTGGTCATATTATATTTGTTAGGCATGTACGATACCTTGTTGGAAATATATCTTTGATTACTATATGATTTTCTGTAGGACCTTTCCTACGACTATGGGCATGGATCATGCTTGTAAAGATGCAGCCACCCGGAGGTCTCGTTCCCATAAGAGTAGAGCACAATGGTTAGCACCATGATAAGCGGTCGGGTGAGGTAGTCTGCAACATTCTTGCTGCTTCCCTTCTTTTAATTAATGTTAAAATTGAATTTTTGCAGGTATGTGGACCAATTCTTATGATGATCGTTCTAAAACATACCTTGTGTCTGTATGAACTGCATGGGTTGGTGGTCTATGTGGATGATTGTTTTCTTCCCCATAATGTAATGCTTCCATTATCGGTAGGCTTGAAAAATGGAATAAATCTCTTTTTCATAGGTAGGTTACTTCTGAACTATGTCTAAAAGTGTCTCACTGTGATATGCCAGTAGATGCCCTTGCTAAGTAAGAACTGCACTAATACCATAGTCATAGGCATCTGCCTCAATCTCAAATGGTTGTTGCAGGTCTAGTAATATGAGCATTGATGTAGAGAAGAGGTGATTCTTTGACTCAAAAAATGCCTTCTATTGGGATTCAGACCAAAATAACTTTGATTTCACTCCTCCCTTAGTGACTTTACTTAAAGCCCAAGGGGTATGAGAAAACGCCAACACCAAAATGTGATAGCAAGACCCAAAAAGCTGCAGTGCTCTGTTAGAGTGGTTGGGGCTGGAAATTCCTGAATGAATTTTATCTTGGCTAGGTCCACATGCAAACCTTGATCATCAATTATGTACCCCAGATATTGAACCTAGGTCATAGAAAAAGTGTATTTCTTGAAATTGGCAGAAAACTTGTGTTGTTGCGGGGTTTGGAGGACCTACCGAATATGGTGGAGGTGTTATTCCCAACTCTGGCTGAAGATCAAAATTTCATCCAGATACACCACCAAAAATGAGTTGGATAAGGGTCGCAATATTTTTTCCATCAACCTCATTAAGGTTGAAGGAAATTCATCAACCCAAAATGCATGACCAGCCTTTCAAAAATGCCCTCCTTGGATATGAAAGTAGTATTCCACACATCAGAGGGTTCGATTGGTACTTGGTGATAGTCGGACTTCAGGTCAATCTTGTTGAAACATTTTCCCCCCTTGAGCTGGTTTAGAAGGTCATCAATCCATGGGAATCGATACCTATTTCGAATAGTGATCTTGTTCAATGCCCAATAGTAAATACAAAATATCTAGGTCACGTCCTTCTTCTATACCAACACGATTGGGCTCCCACAGGGTGATGAACTTGGCCTAATGTTCCCTTTCTGCAGCAGCTCCTAAATATGTCCCTTGATTTCATCTTTCTCCCTAATATAGCATTGATAGATCGATCTATTGGGTAGTGGCATGCCCGGGGTCAGATCGATGGAGTGCTTGACCTGACAGTGTAGAGGTACTCCTCCAGGTGAGGTGACGATGACCCTATACTCTTCCACAACCTTTACCATCTATTTTTGTTATGTGGAGGAGTTATTTATGGAACCCGTGGCCATAATCTTATTATTTCCCTAACGGTGAATCACAAGGGAAAAAAAATTCGTTCTAGGAAATGATATTACTTCATTGCTTTGCAGTGATCAAAGAGAAGGCAGTAGATAGTGCTACCTCTGGTATCTTGTATAACTTATTGCCCAAAGTAATAATAATTGTGTGAGGCCTAGACTCATACATAGCATGTCGCTTCCAAAATTATGGTTGGCCTATTAATATTTTTAGTTTCAGAATTTTCATTCTGCCATCAGTGATTAAAATCACTCTTTTCATATTCATATTAGGGTTTCATTCAGAATTTTTTTTATCATTCCACTAGTTCATGCAAACATTTGGCCACTGATTAGGATATTCAGATCATTACTACTCCTTTCATGTCGATGGTCAATTTACATCATCATGGTCAGGTCATTCATTTTTGAAAGAGTCCCATAGTCATCGTGGTCATCATTCAGCTCATTCTTCCATGTTGTGCCATCATTAGGTCGTAGGGCCAAAATCATGAAAATTGGTCATTTCACCATCAAATTCATCTTTTGAAGGAGTGATTTTAGTCAAATTTCTTCAACAATTTCTAGTTACAAACTATCATTTCCAAGTAAGTGGTTTTGTGTTTACCATATTTGTCTCTTAGTTGTGCTTGGAAAGCTCATTTCCCTCTCCTACAGTTTTGAGGACATTTTTCTTATTTCATGACTTCCATGATTAAATCATCAAAAATAATTGTATCCTAATGATCTTCCACCTTCCCCTATCCTTAATATACCTTCCTAAACACTTACCATCACTCATATCCCTCAAAATCACCATTTTTCCACAAGCCCTAGCCTATTGCTACAATTTGACACTTTCCTAGACTAGGACTGTGCTTTGCCCTTTTGGACCCCTTCCCCTCACTCAATCCTTGAAATTACACTTTCCCCTATTCTATAACATCTATCCCTATCCCCCAAAATTTCCCCAAAAATTTAGACATCCCCTAACCCCTGAATTCCCTTCTCTCTGCAAGGTAGTCATAAATCCCGAGTTTTTCCTAAACCAAACCCTAATTTCCTCTTTCAATGAGCTAAGGTTTGCTATGGAATAAAATAAATTTTAGCATAGGAGGCATAAGGGATGTCATTTCATCTCATAAACATCATGTCCCCACCATTTTTCAAGAATTAATTCCAAGGGACAAATCATTTTCCACACATAGGGCTGGTTTTTCTTCAAACTGTGTTTCTAACCAAACAAAGATGAATTTGAAAAACATGAGAGAGGATTTTGTCCATGAATAGGCCAAGGAAGAAAACCTCCTTCATTTTTTACACAGGTGTCATTTTTTTGGATAAATGTCAAAAATATAGTTGCTACAAGAGGTTTGTTGCACTTCTAGAGTGACCTGGGGAAAATACATTTTAATCCTAGATGGGGTATCCAAATGACTTTATTGATGAGTCAAATTATAACTAGATATATATGTCTTTCCAATGAACTACCATGAGCTCAATTTGGAGTTGATGAAGGCCTCCAAAAATTTCCTGTACGATCACATTTCATTTTTGCACCCTCATTCTGCACTTTTTGACCAGTCTTTGGAGAATCAATTTTTGACAGGTCAAATCAAATAAGCTTTCCAAAAAGCTCTCCTATGCCTAATTTGGACACTAGGAAGGCCTCCAAAATTTTTCTACAAGTCGGAAGGCACATATCCTTCAAAGAGGGTGCAAATTCTTCAACCGTTGTGCACAGAGCAGTCTTGGGAGATTGAAGTTGTGAGGGGGGAAATAACCTTCATTTTCGAAACTGAAGGTAGATCTGGAAACTAGACTTGAAGGGATTTAAAAAAGGACATCCTGGGCCAGATTTGGACACCTAAAAGTCAGTCAAAATCAGCCTTGAACAGAAAGGGTTCACATGACAGAAAAATGGCGCATATGACCATTTGCTGATATTTTTGGTTTTTCACTGTAATTTTGACTTTACTTCAAAAATTTATGTTTCTACCTATGTAATTGATTATGGTAAATTAAATTATGTTATGGATAAGTTACCTAGGGGTGCATTCATTAGGTAAAAATTATCCTTAAGTCAAATGGATCAGTTTGAATGTAATTACGAACAAGTTACTTGGACCATCCTACACTTCAGCTTTCAGTTCAGTATTTTGTAGATATTTTCCTCACCTCATGGATTCAACCCCTAAGGATGAGTGACTGTTTATTTTATTTCTATTTAGTCCCTTAATTCACACTAAGAAAGGGTTGGAATTAGTTTGGATGTTAGCTTATTGATCAAGGAACTATTGTACTCAGTGTTGGCTAGTAAATAAAGAAGAGTTGCAACTATTTTTTGGGATACATGTGGTATGACATTTATCATTGTTTTTCATTCAGTTTCATATGTTATAATGTTTTTTATTCATGTTCATTACATCTCTATTGTTTTATTTCTTTCAGTTTGATAGGTAGAACACATGCTTGCTCATGCTCTATTTAGGGAAAGTTATCATAACTTGTCAAGTTTCCTCTGTTTAGGAAGAATACATCTCCCACGCTTTTCCTAGCTTCTCATCAGTATTAAAACCATCTCATAATAATCATATTTAAAGTGTTAAGTCTTATGCCTAACTTTCCCCATTGAAACTCTGCAACCCTATCTCATTTTCCCTGACCTATCTCCCTTGAGCTAATATCTTCATCCACTGATTCCAAACCCAATCAAATCAAAACAAACTCTCCACTCATACCTAGCCCAAAAACTCTAAATTCATCCAGCCCTCTTGACTTTGATTCATGTGGAGAGAGCCCTCTTTGATTTGGTAGGGCTAGATACTAAGTTAAAATGTTGTTCTATGGTTACCTATATTGGGATTCCTTATTAAGTCTTGGGAATCTAGTGGAGTGATAACAAATACATCACAAACTTCAAGAGGAGAAACATCACACGGTATCTCATCTGTGAAGGGATTGATGATGTAGGGGAGGTGGCACTAATGACTAACACGTATATCTCGTCCTTGATGAAGCCACCCGATGGTGTATGGATGCAGGTGTGTTATGGTCGGTGGGCCTAGACGCTTCATGACCTGTGCTGAAATTATGTTCTTTTGTCTCCCACTGTTGACGATGAACTGTAGTGGAGAACCATTCACTAAAAATTGTGACTGGAAGATACACTCCCCCTCCTGTGGTTCTTTGAGCTCATCCTTTTGGATCTTGGTGTTGGCAATGGTGACGTTGGGCTCCACATCAATATTCTACTTCCCTTGGTCATTACCCTTGTCAGGTTCTGACTTAGAGCCAGAACATGCATCTGATTCGGAATCCTTAATCTCGGACACCAATGACTACTTGGCTCGACACTCACTCGTGTTGTGAGTGGGTCTCTTATGGAACTCATGCCACTTTCTTGTGTCCTTCTTTGTATTCATGGTGTTTTTATTTTCTTGTGGCTATAATGGGTAGTCTTGGGTCACCCTCCCTTAGCTTTATCCTTTATTCTGCAGTTTGGGGGCACCTTTCCATTGCTTTAGATTCACAAAACCAAAGTCTCAATTCTTCTCTTTAAATTTTTTGTAATATTCCCAATTAGCCACTGCTAGTTGGAATATTATACTTGCTCCATTTTTGCAGCAGAAGAGTAGAGAGTCAATAAAAACAAATCCTAGTGTGAAACGGGATCAGGTTAGGAGGACAAATAAAGCCACCTTGGCGTGAAAGAGGACAATTTCAGTGAACTAGATCTAGTTGACCAAGTCAACAGCACTGCTACAGGAGGAAAACCAACTAGGGCAGCATAGTTTTGAAAGGGGAATCTTCTCAAGAAAGTCACCTCATCAATGAGTGGAGTCCCGGGTGAGGAAGCTCACCAAGGATAAGAAGGAGGAGATAGCAGCAAGGAAGGCATTTAGTAATCATCTTTGTTTGGTATTTTGACTGATTGCAAGCTCCAGCTGTTTAGCTATAGTTGCAGCACTGTTTAGTGCAAAAGAATTCTCATGCGGGAATTCCATCTTCACCTTTGGTCTCGCTGGTTGTGAGATCAAAAGGGAAGTTCCTAAGCTTATTTTTCATCATCTAACTTGAGGACATCCATTCTACATCATCTACAATGCAGTAAATTCCAGTAACTGCATATTTTCTGCAGGGGCAGCAGCTACTGGGTTAAACCCTTCTATTTTGTGCTTGTTTTGGAGGAGGAGGTGTCTATCTCACTCTGGAAGGTCTATTGAAGAAGGCCTTGGGCCAATCTCTGTATTATTCATATATTTCAGATCATATTCAGTATTTTCTAATACAGATTTGTAGTGTACTGCGTTATTTTCTGCAGTTCTGCATTTTATATTGCTATTTTGCCGGAAACCCTTGTCGGGATGTTCTAATGTGCTTGTAAAAGAGGTCAAACCTCTCATTTCTAATTCTATGATTAAGGAAAGCTCTAGGTATATATTAAATCATATTTTTCTATATATTCCCTAATAAAAATTAATCTTTTGTAGTCTTCAGCAATTCTATTTTGTGAAGTTGTGGGATTGGGGTGCTTTTGAGCATATATGAACTGGGGATATCTGTTTAGTGTAGATATAATGATTTTTTTCTTATGCCATTTCATATTTAAACTAAATACATCATATATAAGAGGATCCAAGTCCTTTTTTGTTTTTATGTTGCATGGTTTTTCTTATACAACGTCCTCATTGAAGAAATTTTAGAAATTCTTGAAAAGGAATATTACAGTGGTATAAGAGCTGAGGTCTCGAGGTCGAGACTCACGGAGCCTGGTGGGTTTTAATGTGCCATTTTCAGGTGGGTCCCACACCCACGTGTCTATTTTTGTGTAATTATGGGTACTGTGCAAGGGTCCTTGTGCTCAGATGCTCCAGTGGGATTTAAGACCCACCCTTAAAACCCTGGGTTGCTGCCCTCACTACTAGACCGGTATTTTGGTGTAGTGGTTTGGCCTTACAGAAAAAAAATTGCAATGTGACATGTGCAGGTAGGGCCTACAACCATGTTTCTGGGTATGCGTAATGAGGGGTACTGCACAAGGGTCCCCGCCCTCAGATGCTCCAATGGGGTTTAAGACCCACGCTTAACACCCTGGGTTGCTTCCCTCACTACTAGACTGGTCTTTTGGTGTAGTTGTTGGGCCTTAGTGGTATCATTTCTCTGCTCTTGGCTCATCTTGTGGGGGAAATTTATCTTCAGCATGGAGGAGGAAGATATTTCGAATCTCCTACTTCAAACCCTGCAGAGCATTGCAAGAGACCTCAAGGAGATGAGGCATGAAGGGGATTCTATAGGGTTTCGACATGAGGCAAGCACCAGCACTCCAAATGGCATGGAGCATCCAGCTGCACCACAATGCTCTACCATGCCCTCATTTATACCTGGAGGAGATAAGGAGGGAACCTTGGGGGAATATTTTGGAGAATATGAACTCCAATCCCAAGGGTTCAAGGAGCACTTGAGCTTTCAGGAGTTTTTTTGAGTCAAGGATGGAAGGAGGGCTAATCCTCATCAAAAGGAGGAGGACTTGATGTAGCGATCAGCCCTACAGTGCAGTATGGTAGGGCTCTTATTTCCCACATTTGATGGGAGACCTAAGTGTACATCCAAGGCTTGGGTGAAGAAGCTGGACACTTACTTCCAGCTCAACAGGGTTTTTGAAATAGAAGCCATCAAGATAGTTGTGTTGCACCTGGAAGGGGAAGCTCAAAAATGGTGGTTTCATGGACTGATCACACTTGGGCATCATCACATCACTTCATACTCATCTTTCACCAACAAGCTAGTGGAGAAATTTGATCCAAGAGATCCGGAAGCCCATTTTTTCAAGTTAACCAAACTCAAACAGGAGGGAAATCTTGAGGATTATATTGTTGAGTATTTTTAGCTTTCATTGATGGTATCCAACCTCACTATGAGAAGGAAGGTATGCCTGTTTATTAATGGCGTGGCTGAACCATTGGAAGGGTTGGTCAAATCCACTAAACCAACCACACTCCTTGAAGCTATGGATAAAGCTAGAGACCTACAACACATATTGCCCAGGGCAAGGACATTTTTGCAGTAGGAAACCTACTCAGGGCCGAGGAAGACAATCCATGTTCTTGATTTGGAGGGAGAATGTGTTTCAAGAAGGACACATCATGTCAAGACCTTCTCCAAGAAGGATGCTAGCGTTGTACCATCCATAGAAGACTTTTCTCCAAGAGGGGGAGCTATTGCAGCGTTAAGAGGGGTCCCAAAATATTTGACTTTGAGGGTGAGAGATATTATTATGGGGCAAAGAGTCTCTGTGTTGATAGATAGTGGGGCCACTCATAATTTTATTGACACACAACTGGTACAAAGGAGAGGGATCCACATGGAGGAGTTTGAGGGATTCTCAGTTTTGGTCCCAGGAGCTATGACCCTTCAGTGTGCCAAGTATGTTCTAGCACTAACCATTACCATGGGGACCTACACCTTGACAAGCCACTTCATTGTGGTAGATATTCTAGACACCAATGTCATATTGGGAGTCCAGTGGTTGATCACTCTTGGGAGAGTTACCACTAATTGGAGAACTTTGGAGATGGAATGGACAGAAGGGAAGGATGGTCAGTATCAAAAGATCAAGGGTATAAACACATACCCCCCTCAGGTTGTTTCAGCACACAGGATGGAGGCAGATCTGTGCAAAGGGGATGTTGAAGGGGCAGTGGAGCTACATATAACGAAAGTAAGGGGCAAGGATTCACTATTGCATCCAGATGTTCAGTCTCTTTTGGATCGGTATTCTACAGTATTTGGAGATATCCCACCAGGGAGACCCCCTGACCGAGGGTTTGAACACACTATTGAGTTGGAACAAGGGATCCAAGTAGTAATCACCACTCCTTATAGGCACCCCAAGGCTTATAAGGATGAGATTGAGAGGGCCATCCAAGAGCTACTAGCTCTAGGACACATCCGGCCTAGTACGAGTCCTGTTGGTTCTTCAGTGGTCTTGGTAAAGAAGAAGGATGGCACATTGAGGATGTGCATTGATTATAGAGCCTTGAATAAGAAGACCATGAAGAACAGGTACCCTATACCCAGGATCGATGAACTCATGGATGAGTTGGGGGGTTCTAAATACTTCTCCAAGATTGATTTGAGATCCAGGTATCATCAAATCAAGGTGAGGGAGCAAGATATCCCCAAGACAACGTTCAGATGTCACTATGGGCATTTTGAGTTTCTCGTGATGCCCTTTGGATTGACCAATGCCCTAGCAACTTTCCAATCTTGCATGAACCACATTTTCTGTGGTAATTTGAGAGAGTTTGTGTTGGTCTTCTTTGATGATATTCTTATCTACAACCGCACTTGGGAGGAGCACTCAAGATTTTGAGACAGCTTTTTACATATCCTTAAGGAGCAAAAATTCTATGCCAAGTCGGCAAATGTGAATTTTTTCTCACAAAAGATTTTTATTTGGGGTACATTCATAGAGCAGATGGACCGGAAAGATGAGAGTAAAGATCTGTAAGCATTTCCAGAGATTGGCCCTAACTCAGAAATGTTATTAACTCGAGGGTTTAGGCATATGCACTTACGACGAAATTTTTATGAAAGGGTTTTCATGAATAGCAAAGACCACCTCTGCCGTACTCGACCATGAGCTTTCCATCGGATACCCACAAGATAGAGGATTCCAAGAGCTCAAAGAGGTAATGAGTAGTTGTCCTGTTTTGGTTTTGCCTGATTTTTCTCAACCTTTTGTTCTAGAATGTGATGCATCGGGTGAAGGGATTAGAGCAGGTTTGATGCAAGGTGGGCATCCTATAGCCTTTGAGAGTAGGAAGCAGCTCCCTCATGAGAGGTTATACCCCATATATGATAAAGAGATGTTGGCTACCATGCATGCATTAGCCAAATTTTGGCAATACTTGGTGGGGAATAAATTCAAGGTGAAGACTGACCATAACAGTCTTAGATTCTTCCTTGAACAGAAACAACTCCGGGAGAGACAACAGAAGTGGGTGAGAAAAATCCAAGAATATGATTTTGACATAGAATATGTCAAGGGGAAGAGCAATGTAGTAGCTTATGCTTTATCCAGGAGGCCTACAGCATTGTCTTTGAGGGGCATGGATGCAGATTGGAAGGCTCAACTTTTAGTTGAGTATTCCAAAGATGATTTTGCATGTGAGATACTTGATGGGGTGGTATCGGATGAGAGGTTTATGGTGATGGATAAGATCATATATTACCGGGACCAGACCTTCTTGGCTAAGAATTCCAAGCTCAAGGAGAAGATCTTACTGGCACCACATGATTCCCCACTTGCTGGGCATCAAGGTTTCATAAAGACTTATAGGTCCATAAGAGAGAGATTCTCATGGAAGGGTCTCAAGGAGGATGTTCTCTGACATATCAAGGAGTGCACCATTTTTCAGCAGAACAAGGGAGAACACACCCACCCTGCTGGGTTATTGTAGCCACTACCTATTCCGGATGGGAAGTGCGAAAGTATCTCTATGGACTTCATCACCAGCCTACCAATGGTACAGGGTAAGGATTGTATCTTTGTAGTTGTCGATAGACTAACAAAGTACTCTCATTTCTTTTCCATTTCTGCACATTATACTGCTTCACAGGTAGCTGAGCTCTTCTTCAGAGATGTTTTTAGACTCCATGGTCTCCCAAAGACCATAGTGAGTGATCGAGATAGCCGCTTCATGGGTGGATTTTGGAAAGAAATTTTCCAGTTAGTGGGGAATGATTTGACTCCAAGCAATAGCTATCACCCCCAAACTAATGGACGGACCGAGATAGTGAACAAGTGGTTGGAAGGCTACTTAAGGAACTATGTAGTAGGGCAGCAGAGAGCTTGGATGCATTGGTTCCACTTGGGAGAGTATTGTACAACACTACTCATCATATTTCTATTGGCATGACTCCATTCTGGGCCTTATATGGGTATGAGGCACTCTCATTTGCTGATGTTATGTTTGGGGCAAGTAAGGCTCCAAGGGAAAAGGAATGGATTCAGGAGAACCAGGACATACTCAGGGCACTCAAGGACAACATTGCTACTACCTAGAACCAGCAGAAGATGTATGCAGACTGTGGTCGAATAGAGAGATAGTTTGAGGTGGGGGATCTTGTCTATCTGCGTCTTTAGCCTTACAAACAGTCCACACTCAAGGAGAAGGGATCTGAAAAGCTCAAACCATGTTTCTATGGGCCATATAGAGTGATCAAGTGTGTCGGTTAGGTAGCATATGATTTGGAGCTTCCCAAGGGAAGAAAGATCCACAATATCTTCCATGTCTCTTGCTTCAAGAAGGCCATTGGAAGGAATATAGTTGCCAACATGGATCTCCCCCATATTGATGATGAGGACCACCTAATTTTGTAGCCAGAAGCAATATTAGACATAAGGGATAGGCATCTAAGGAACTGAGTCATCAAGGAATATCTGATTCGATGGAGGAATCTACCAGATGAGGATGCCACTTGGGAATGAGAGAAGATCTTGCAGCATCCTTCTTTACTATTGCTTGTGGACAAGAAAATTTTGAGTGGGGAGGACTATAATATTCCTAATTAGCCACTGCTAGTTGGAATATTATACTTGCTCCATTTTTGCAGCAGAAGAGTAGAAAGTCAATAAAAAAAAAATCCCAATGTGAAAAGGGATCAGGTTAAGAGGAAAAATAAAGCCACCTTTGTGTGAAAGAGGACAATTCTGGTGAACTAGATCTATTTGACCAAGTCAAAAACGTTGCTACAAGAGGAAAACCAACTAGGGAAACGTAGTTTTGAAAGGGGAATCTTCTCATGAAAGTCACCTCATCAATGAGTGAGGTCCGGGGTGGGGAAGCTCACCAAGGATAAGAAGGAGGAGATAGCAACAAGGAAGGAATTTATTAATCATATTTGTTTTGTCTTTTGACTGATTGCAACTCCAGTTGTTTAGTTGTAGTTGCAGCATTGTTTAGTGCAAAAAAATTCTCATGCGGGAATTCCATCTTCACCTTTGGTCTAGCTGGTTGTGAGATCAAAAGGGAAGGTACTGAGCTTATTTTTCATCATCTAAATTGATGACATCCATTCTACATCATCTACAGCACAATCACTTCCAGTAACTGTGTCTTTTCTGCAGGGGCAGCAGCTGCTGGGTTAAACCCTTCTATTTTGTGCTTGTTTTGGAGGAGGAGGTGTCTATTTCACTCTGGAAGGTCTATTGAAGAAGGCCTTGGGCCAATATCTATATTATTCATCTCTTTAAGATCATATTCAGTATTTTCTAATACATATTTGCAGTGTACTACGTTATTTTCTTCAGTGCTACATTTTATATTGCTATTTTGCTAGAAACCCTTGCCGGGATGTTCTGATGTGCTTGTAAAAGAGGTCAAACCTCTCATTTCTGATTATATGATTAACGAAAGCTCCATATCTGTATTAAATCATCTTTTTTTGTAGATTCCCTAATAAAAATTACGCTGTTGCAGTCTTTAGCAATTCTATTTTGTGAATATGTGGGATTGAGGTGCTTTTGAGCATATATGAGTTGGGGAGATCTGTTTAATGTAGATAGAAAGATTTGTTTCTAATGCCATTTAATATTTAATATACATACAGCATATATAAGAGAATCCAAGTCATTTTTTGTGTTTCTATTGCATTGTTTTCCTTATAGAGCGTCCTCATTGAATAAATTGCAGAAATTCTTGAAAAGGAATATTACACTTTTTCTCGATCTTGAAAACATATCGATAAGAAACATCGAGCGAGGAGATATCCAAGAAATCCATTTCATACTAGATGTACTTATGTAAACATTCATGGTACTGGAGTACCAAATGTCTCTCAGAATCCTTGATTCCCAGCTTTGTGTGAAGGGCATGAAAAACCATTTGTGAACCTTGGCACATCTTGGTCCCTTCACTACTGCAATATGGTCCACTTTATGTATTTATCTTCATAGCTCCCGATAGGGTAATATTTTTCCTTGATGGCATCTTGGAAAGAATTCCAAGTCGGTGCGGATGAAAACAGTGAGGATTCCCTCTCGTCCTTTTGCTCACAAAAGGTTTTCCTCGGGTCCTTGACATGGGGGGTGGCTTTGAGGAGTGAAAAAGTAATATTTTCCCGATTTGAAAATTCATGAACTGAAAAATATCCTTCCAACATATTTAACCATCTATCTATGTTGTCTACATTTATCTGGCCCTCAAATATGGAAATGTCGAAATTAACTTGTACCTTAAAAGGAGTGGCGCTTCTAGATTGACTTCTAGAGGAAGATGTGTTGCCTATGAGTAGACGTCAAAGGATCTAGGAAAACTTATCCATCATCACATTCCTTTGTTTCTCAAGGGCCTCCTCGAGCAATATTTTGAAAGGATATCCGACTCCCTAATCTTTCTTTTCTTCCTCCATGGGATCTCGTCAAGGTTTGCGACACTAATCTTACAAGGGTTCAACCATTTCGAGCCCTAACTCCTTATACCCTGACCTCATTACGGACATGAAAAGAACATGGAGAAAGAGCATACTGCTCTGATACTACTATTCTAGACTTATGCACGAAAGAAATATAATACATATATAAACATAAACACAGAGATGTAGAATAAATAAAATTTCATTTCATTCATATCAAAGAACTAAAATATGCTTACATACATAATGGAAATAAAATTTCTCGAGTGATGGTAGATTATCTATGAGAATATATGTGGCGGCTACATGCCCCTGAACTGTGTTATAATGAGGCTCAAGGGCCTTTTTATTATTGAACAACAAGGGAAAACCATAAACAACCAAAACTTTAACCCCGGGAGATGGAACACCAAGAGTTTATGGGCCTCGTTAGGGTTAGTTAGGCAACCAACTTCTCGGGGTCGTAACTTGGTCATATTATCTCTATTTGGCATGTATGATACCTCATTGGAAATATCTCTCTAAGTACTATGGGATTTTCTATAGGACCTTACCTAGACATAGGCCTACTTCGGATCTCAAAAAAACATCCTTTATGGGGTCAAAACTTCTCTAGAAGTTCAGGACCCAAAAAACTACTAAAATTAGTAAATGTTGCTATAAAAAAGGAAAATGATGAAACCAGCTGGAGATATAGCTGGAATAGGTGGGTTCCTACCAATATTCACCTGGATCAAGTTGAAAACTAGAACTTACTATCCATAAAATGACATCCTACAGAGCTTACAGGACATTAAGGGGTCAAAGAGCCACCCAAGTGAGCCAACCCTAAGCTATACTGCTTTTTCATTTACTTAACACCCAAGCCACATGCACAAGCCTGGAAGAGTACAGTTGTGACCCTCCAACTTGATGCAAAAGCCTACCTGAGTGTGGTTGTAACCTAAAACGCTTAGTTCAATGCGTGCAATCTCAAGATCTGAGCCACAATTCTAGTCCAACCTCCATACCACTGCCTAAAACTTCTTGAAACTTTCCAGAATGATAAAAGACTTGAATAAAATGCCAATAATACAAAACTTGATCCAAGAATTTACATAACCAGGCCTAACCATGACAGTCATTTCGTCAAACATATGATGAACGTGTAATCTACAAGTCATGAATGCATATTTGAACATAGGAGTTTGGAAATTATTTGGGAATAATCAAGAAGGTATAATTCCCTCCCATCGCTTGTTATCCCATACATTCATTAACCATCACATACTTATTTAATCCTCAACAAGACATAGCTAGAGTACATTGAAATCCATGCTTATAACCAGCACATAACTAGATTACTAACCATGACATAACAACCATCAAAACACCATAAAAACATGTAAAAATACTCATGAAATACAATAGGAAAAGAGCTCTTATCATTATATGCAAAATCCAACCAATTCAAGGACTTCCACATACCACTCGACCATAGATTGAGCTGAATGGAAACTTTCTTTCATCCAATCACCCTCATGCCATATTCCAAGTATGATTGTTGGAACTCAAGACATAAGCAACCACGACTTCCTAGATATTAAACCACCTCTGTCCTTGGGCTACCATGATCCCACCAAAACTAGTCAAGAGATCAATTAGCCCAAAAAAATCTTGGATGTCTTGTAATTTTCACCATTACCTTAAGGATTTTTCCTGTCTCCACCCACTTGTCGAGAGCTTCCCAGAGATTAAACCACCTCCACCCCCAACTCTTGGTAAATTTCCTGAGACCACCTCACCTGGTTCCAAAACCTTTAGTAAATCCAAAACTAAACCAAATAGACCCCATTGCACCATGGATATCCAAAAATGGCAAGGAAAGGTTGAAACCACTATCACACCCGACACAACCCATGCTAATAAAAACAAGATAATCAAATACACACATGCATGTACCATGCATTCACAAACCAACTAGGAAATCACACATGAAACCTATTACCTACAAGTATTCCTATTGAAGTTTCTTGATCCAAATTTTCCTTTCTTGTCCCTTACCTTCCTTGTTCGTTGAATTCCTTTGCTTGATTGCTTAATTTCTCCTCCTGGTACTCTTCTCTCTCTGAAACTAATTTAAAATTCCAAACTGACAAAAGCTATGAATTGATCCTCATAATCCCTTTTATCATTGAGGCCTCTATTTTATTTTATTTCCTATATTTTTCCTTCAATTTCCCTCTCATGCAAGCCTGTGACCTTTCATATCCCTTTTCACCTTTATTTTCATAAATAAAATATCAATTAATGTCTCTTTTCCTTTACCAGTTCCTTTTCCAATTTCCTTAGCCATAATAAACCGAAAGTTACACCCACTAGGATGTTTTAACCCAAAATTCAACTTGGAATACATGTCCCATGACCTTGGTATTATTTTTCCTTTATTAACTTTATGACATGAACTTTTAACCTAGGGTTGTTACAAACACCTCCCCCTTGGGCGAACACCATCCTCAGTGTTCTATGACACCTATGACCATCAAAACAGCTGAAACCAAAACATATTTCGTATTAGGAGCTTTATAACTTAGCTCAATGTAGTATTTACAATGAATAGTCTATTGAAAAGAAAAATAACATGAAAGAACTGAAAATCATGGAAAACATACTACCTATTGGAGCTTTATAACATATCTCATTGCAGTATTTATAATCACAACCATACATAAATATATACATATACCAAAACTAATTTTCCTCAACCAACAAACAATGAAGGATACATAGCCCACACCCGATCAACCATCTCTTATGTAGCTTCATGAGGCCCAAAGTGCTTCCACTGCACTTTAACTTGCTCAATTAATCGGTTCGAGAGCATGAGTTGTTTATGTTGAAATATGCACTGAGGTTCCGACAGGAATTCTCCTTCTGGCTCCACCTACAATACCAAATATTCATTCACATGATTAACATACTTCACTTATCTTTTCACCAATGAAACATTGAAAACATCATGGAATTTCACTTTCGACAGCAGTGCAAGTTTGTAAGCCATTGGTCCAGTCCTCTCAAGGATCTCGAAAGGCCTGCAATACGAAGGTGTCAATTTGGCACATGATCCATTCCTCAAGGAGATCCTCTTGGGCTTAATGCGAAAGTACACCTATGACCTTTTAGCACTATGTGGTTTTCCTAAGATGAGGAGAAAAATAGCAAAGCTAACCACAAACCACTTTAGGCCAGAATCTAGCCCTTCTAACTTGGAGAGGGCTCTCTCACTTAGTTTACTAAACAAATAGTATATTAGGATAGGTATTAAGCTCAAAAAATATTTTGATTTTAGAGGCTTGTTGATGAGTAAAGGGGAAAAACCATTGGGCACAGATTCATGTTCAAACTCTGATTTTTGTTCAGTGAGATGATGGGAAAAAGAGGGTTTCTCCACAGGGGAATGGTAGGTAGCTTTGGTGGTGGATTTTGATTAATTTTTTTTAGGATATGAAGGAAGAAAAGGTGAAATACAAACACATTAGAGCATCAAACCATGGATGAATTATAAAGTGTTTTTTTAAAGCTTAAAACATTAATAACTTGGAAAACTAATCATAGCATCATTAACGATGAATTATGAATCAATCATCCGGTTTTCTCCAAGAAAGAAATATTCACATTAAAGGGATGTAAACAAATAAGATAACTTACAAATCAAAGGATCGCAACCACCAGAATTATGAAACAATAATCCCTACAAACATCCTGTTATTGCATTAATTCACTGGCAAAAAATCTTCAAAAAATACAGTGCACAAAGGTCATCTTCTCTAATCTCAGCCAAAATCCAACTTACAATTATTTTTCTATCTTTATACATCATCAAATATTTGATCTCTATCCTAGGTGGTCGAATTCATTGACCAAAACCAACATAAACTAGATACATTCAAAATCTGGTGCATATACTTAAAAATAGGAATTGTTTTCCTTAAAAAAAATCCAAGTTTAAAACATCACTAGCTTAGAATATTAACCAATAAACATTAAACACAATCCCTAAGATAATTTTCCATCTATTTACATACTCAAAACTACTACTAGAAGCCAAAAATTTTAATTTTTTAACAAAATGAGGCAGACTATCCAGACTCATAGCGCATTAGGCAGATTCCTAACAAAACGAAGTGGATTCCATGATTTATATGCTTTTAGAACCTATCTGAAAAAAATAAGCAAATGGGTATGCCTCAAATACTCATTTGTTGGTGATGGACCTCCTTAACAAGTTTCAAAACACTTGCAGTCCTCCCTTTGGCTTGTACCCCACTTTCATAGCGCACTATTTGTTTTCGCATCACCTCCAAGAACTGAAAGCTTGGTGACATTTTCCTTAACGTGAAATGTTCGAAAAATCAGAATGAGTGTTGGAACCTTCATATAAATCCTGCATGATAGAAAAATAACTTCACCATCCCATAGTTACCAAAAATTACACATGGAAAGTGCAGCAAGCCCCTTGTTGCAATTATGCAATTTTCATCAAAATTTATTCTTTCTCATATTTGAGCCAAAAATAAATTTCGCGTCAATATATTTGAGTGTTTCTGAAGTTTCATATTTGTACTAGCCTCTTCCAAAATTCCAACTTACCTCTCTTCCTCTTTATTCTAGCTTCTCTCACTATAGTAAGCTTTTTCTTCACCAACCTAAGTCTTCTTTTTAGAACCAAGTTTTGTACATATAAATTCTTCACTTGCCTATGCAGAGGCAAGTTCCACTTCAATTTATACCTATATTTTTCAAGGATTGGCATAACAACCCCTACCTCTTTAAACAAGGCCATATTATCCCTATGGTATTTCTCCACAAGTTGTTCCACTTGATGTTGTACACCTTCAAGCTCCTCTCATAGCTTCTTGAATTCCTTCTACTCATAAAAAATCACAGGCTTCGCAGTCTCCTTTTCTTGTATCTACACCTTAGAAAAAACCTAGTCTTAGGTCTCCCTGAATAATGAATTGGCTCTTTGATCTTTTCAACATCAATTACCATTTTAACTTTATCTTTGGAAACATGTGATAATGTTTCCTTGGATGACTCTTCTCTTCTAGGCTGAATAGTTTCTTCAGACACTTTATGTCTAAGATCCCCATTCTTCGGCTGCAAATAAATTATTTTCACATGAGCCTTGTCCATATGATCTTGTAACTCCCCAATATTCTGGTCCTTTTCATCAATTTATAATTCTCTTTGAGTACTATCTGATTCCATGATTTGAATAGAAGATGTTGGAGGAACCATAGGTAATCTCTTCGCTATAGATCTTGTTCTTGGTACCCTTACCACTTTCTCTACCTTGGGGGAAAATTGTAGCTTCTTAGCACTTTTCTTACCATCCAAATTTCCTTTGGTCAAAGGTTTCTTGACTGAGCTTGTTGCATGTGAAGCTTCCTTAACCACAACTGAAGGAGTGTCTTTCTTATTATTTTTACTACTTGAATATTGTGTTTCCCAACTTTTAGAGACCAAGAACTCCTACCATGTCTACTCTTTCTTCTCAAGTTCCTTCATTACCAACAATTTATTCAATGAAAAATGAAATAAACTGGCCTTAACTTGAATTCCTTTTGTCTACACTCGATCAACCATCTTACATAAAATCTTATACAAATAATAGGGGAGTCTAATAGCTTTCTTGATAGTGAAATGAATTAAGAGCCTAATGTGATAATGATACACCCTATTAAATATTCCCTCACATGCGAAGTACCTTTGGATTACCTCTAATAGTTTTCCATGATGATCTTGTAAATAAATCCTTAGGAAAAATGAACCATACCCATTCTTGTGTTTTGGCTTGAGAAAATCCTTGAAGGAAACAAAATCAAAGTCCATTCCTTCGAACCACTCATCTCGACCTAAAGGAATTTCAGTGGCCTCAGATATTTTTATGGATGAGACAGGAAATGTTAGGCTTCCCACCTTTTCTTTCACACCATCAAAACCTCTAGAAAATTCCTTTGTCAACTACAAATGATATCCTTGAATTATTTCAAAAACATTCATGCACCCTACTTTTTCAAAAGCCATCCTGATTGTTGGATCTGCATTGATGGATGAGATGTCATGTGGTTCAAAACGTACAATGCTCCCCCTTTGTGGTTTTAATCCTCTGGTGCTGAAATATTTTCACATTTGCAGCAATGAATTGGATAAGATTATGAACCACCTTTATACAACAAATGGAGGTGTTTTTAGTTCCAAAATCTTGTGACAATATTTTAAAATACAATCCAACAATTATATCAAGATTCGCAACTACAAGAACTATCTAGAAAACCTATGGAACTTAGAGATTTGTAACATGTTGTCAATAAATTGGACTAGGGACAGTCGCAGTGCATAGGTCCAGAAACGTGGAATAGAAGAATTTTATTTTCAAAATACCTTTGGGGCATAAAATTAGAGGAAATTTTTTTGTTGCAGTATTCAGGCCAAGGAAACAATTTCATGCAAGGGCTTACACAACGAAAGATAAAAATTGGCAGCTAGAAATAGGGGATATGATCCACTGTGTGGATTCACAGCATGTCAGGATGAAATCACAGTGTTGAATTAGGATAAAACATAGCAAAATACAGAATCACAATGAAATTAATTTCACCTCATTTGCAAACTCTACATGGTCTATATTAGCTTCTAAATGCAACTTCAAAACTCTTTCAATATTGTAGGATGTGAATTAAGCTTAATTTTCACCTATGAGGGAGAGTTTGACACTAACATGCAAGAATGGTAGCATTGTCTGAGATCACAGCACCCCTGCCTTCTTTTCACAGCGAACAAAACAAGTGAGTTGAAGCCTTTGATGAAGATGTTGAAGAACGAAGTGATGTGGAAGATAATAAATCAATCTAAAATGCATAATAGCCTAGAGTATGAATCAATGGTGTTGATTATGATTTATATGGATAATCATGAAAGAGAAATTCATTTCTGAATTTGAAGAGCATGAGGAAGTGGGAAGGATTGTACTCCTAACCATTACCTCCTTGTTGAGATCATGACATGCTATTGAAAATAAAATTAAACTGACTCATCACCTCCTTCAATTTTGTGCCCAAACCCTTGTAATGATTCGTTTTTTATGTATACTTGATTTCCATACTTAGATTATGATAATCAAAGTTTGATTACAATTATCCCTAGACTCTCCTAAAATGACAACTTACCTTTCATGATTGCAAATTCAAGTCATGACTCCTTGTGACCTTATATTTCAAATGATGGAAAAAATACTCTTTTAAATCTATGACACTTTTAAAAATTTAACCTTTTCATACCATGACACTCATGAAAACAAATACTAATAAGCTAACTTGACCTTATAAGCATCACCTTAAGTGACATAGTAAGAGTAACATAACCAAGATCCCTAGACCTACCACACTAACACTCCCCAACATGGAACTCCTTAAATACCATGTGTTTATTTGCATAACTCTTATTCATGTCATTTTTCTCCTTTAGATTCTTCTTGATAACTTTCATTTATTGTTTCATATATGCCAACTTTTTTGGTCCAATCAGTACCATGTTCACTAGATCACTCTAGTTGATGGGAGTATTACAACTCCACCCATAGAGTGCCTCAAACAGACTCATCCTCAATGACTCCTGATATCAGTTGTTGTAAGGAAACTCAACCAGTGGAAGATACTCTTCCCACCTCCTTTATTGGTGCATAATGTACATCTTTATCATGTCCTTCAAAATATTGTTGACCCTGTTTGTCTTTCCATCTATCTACAGATGATAAGTTGTACTAAAGTCCTACTATGTACCCAAACCTACAAATAAATCCTTCCAAAACCTAGAAGTTGACTTGGCATATTTTTCGGATACAATCCTCTCAGGAATACCATGCAATATCACTATCTCCTTGAGGAAGACCTGAGCTACCTCACTAGCTAAATTAGTAGACTTCACTGGAATTAAGTGAGATACCTTGGTACACCTGCCAACTAAAACCATGATGGAATTGTGTTATATATATTTCCTTGATAAACCTATGATTAAATTCATGGAAATTACCTCCCATTTCCACTCTAGAATCATAATCGGCTACAATATACCACTTGGATTCCTACACTCTTCTTTTACATGTTGACAATCCAAACACCTTGCAATGAACTCAACTACCTCTTTCTTCAGATTCAACTAGTAGTAGAACTTATTCACAGTCATTAAATTCTTCTAACATCCCATATGACCTAAATATGACTTGACATAAAATTACCTCAAGATAAGCTTCTTGAGCTTGATGTTGTCCAACACATAGATCTTATTCCTAAATCTCACCAAACCATTTATCGTGAGATGATAATCCACATATTTTTAACCTATACCATGTAGTTATAACCTATGCTTAAGTTGTCAATTATTGTCATCATGTTGTCCTTATTGTAATATCTAATCCTGTAAATATGTCCCATATCAACTCATAACTACTATATGATTTACCTGCCCTCTTATGCTAAGATCATATGCAACCCTCTTCTCCTTACCTTTGATGTACCTGATCTCAAAGTCAAACTCACTGAGTGTGGCCAGACATATGGATTTCCTAGCATTCAGATTAGGTTGGTTGAAAAAATATTTTAGCCCGTTGTGATCACTCATCAACACAAACCTCCTGCCAAGAAGACAGTGCCTCCACATCTTCAATTTGTGAATGATTGTTGCCAAGTCAATATCATGTGTCACATAATTATGCTCATGCTCAATTAGTTTCCTTGACTCATAGCATACCACTTGTCTCTCCTGCATCAAGACTCCACCAAGTCCTCTCTTGCAAACATTTGTACACACCACGAACTCTTTATCTAGATGTGCAATATTTAAAACTGGAGTATTTGTAAGCAACTACTTCAAATGCTCAAAACTAGTTGCACATTCCTCTGTCCATTCAAATTTATTTCCTTTCATCTACAATGGTGTAATAGGATAGGAAAGACGTGAGGATTTTATGATGAACTTTATGTAATAAACTGCTAACCCCATGAATGATCTGACCTCATCCACATTCCTAGGAGTTTCCCATTCCATGATATCTCGTATATTTTCCAGATCCATTGTTATGCCTTCCTTGGAAACAACATGTCCTAAGTAATGTACTTTTGTTTGAAAGAAGCTACACTTACTAAGCTTGACATATAATTTATGCTCCCTTAGCAATCTCAATATTTCTACTAAGTGTTCGACATGTTATTCCTCATTCTTAGAATATATCAATATATCATCAATGAATACTATCACAAACTTATCTAGATAAGGACACAACACACTATTCATCAAATAATTAAAAGTAGCTAGAGAATTATTCAAACCAAAAGTAACCACAACAAATTCATAATGCCCATACCTAGTCTAGAAGGAAGTCTTGTAGATTTCCTCTTATTTGATAGGTACCAGTTGATATCCCGATCTCAAATCAATCCTCGAGAACACTGTTTCTCCCTACAACTAATAAAAAAAGTCGTTGATCCACGACAACATATACTTGTTCTTGATCATTGCCTTGTTCAGCATCCTGTAATCAATACAAAACTTGAGGGCACCATCCTTCTTCTTCATAAACAACATTGGTCCACCCCAAGGTGATACACTTGACCTAATGTATCCCTTGTCAACCATTTCCTTAAACTGCAACTTTAGTTACACTAACTCTAGAGTGCTCATCTTGTAAGGTTCCTTTGATGTTGGTGTTACTCCTGGTACCAACTCAATAGAAAATTCCACTTCCATCTGAGGAGGAAACTCTGAAATATTTGTTGGAAATACATCTTGAAACTGCAAAAAAATCAGATACCTCTTCAAGACTTTTGCATCCTCGACATCCTTACCTTTATAACTGGAAACATGCACTACAAACAATACACACCCTTTCACACAAATACGATTTTCCCGCATAGTTGTAACAATTATTACCAATGTAGGCTTCTTCTTACCCTGCAAGATTCTCTTCTCTCCATCATCATCATCCAAGCACTCAATATACTTCTCATAATAATCCACCTTAGTACTACGAAGGTACAACCAATTCATACCCAAAATAATATTGTATGATCCCAATGGAAGTACATTCAGATCTGTTAATGTAGGCATACCATTAAGCTCAAATGGATAATCTCTTACCCAATGATTGACTATTTTCTTAGTACCTGTAGCCAACTGCACCAACCAATATTTTGCATGTATTTATTTTCTCAAACCACACTTACCCACCAGGTCAGGATTAACATAACTATAATTAAATCCAGGGTCAATCAAAATATAAACAACTCGACCATATAACTCACCTTCCATCTCAATAATGGATATATGGTGATCCTCTTGCTTGTTGTCAAATGCGGCATAAATATGAAAAATTATCTACTGAACATCCCCAACTGTTTGTGCCTTCTAAGCACTATATATTTGAGGCCTACCACCCTAATACAATGGACAATCCTTCCTGTTATGATCCTTACCACATATACAACACTGTGAAGGCCCACTACCTTCTTTTTTCTGCTCTCCATGCCGAGGCACATGCCCCTTCTCAACTACACTAAACTTATTGTAAGGAGCAACATTTTCCTTCTCACCTAAATCCTATTTCTTCCCTGTTTTGGTGGCCATTTATCTTTATTATTTTCACTCCCTTTCCAACCCTTCTTAGACTCAGTCACACGCTTCTAATTCTCAAAAAAGTGCTTCAACTTTCCAATGACTTCCTATAGTGATTGAGGCTCATCATACTGTTGACAGTGCTAGACCTGCAAACATTTAAGGGATCTCCTTTATATCAAGTCCCAACTAGACCTCACATAGTTTGGAGTAGGAGTCCCAACAGTGGAGTGTTTAAAGATATGTCTTGGATTGAAAAACACATAGAGTAGTGTACGGTGTCTTTGGTTAAATTAAGTGTGTGACCCTGCAGAAAATCAATATGATGCATGAAATATCTAATAGAAAAGGGTGGAAGGAAGTGAGATGCTTAGAAACATGTAATAGTACACAGCTTGAAAGGAACACATGAGCTGAAAACACATCAGACAAACTAACAAGAAGAATAGTACACAAGTTAAAGGTGATGAGTTAAAACATGAGCTTGCATTCAATAATATTTTTACAAATACAAACGAAATAGTTCATAATAATATGTGTAAGTTAAACAACATACATCACAAGCATAACCATAATAGTCGAACTACATTTACAATATATGCATGAAGATGTGTCACCTCTATTTTATTATAAGTGAAAGTTCCATTCATACGTATAACATGAAGAACCACTTGCCCCAATAGTCGAACGTGAAGTCAATAACACCTGCTCCTCCCAAATAAGTTAACTCCATATACACTACAGAGAAGCCAAATCTAACACAAAAATCCCAAGCCTTCTCTAAGCCTAAGCCTAGACAAAATCTTGGCTTCCAAAAGCCCCTTACAAGAGTTATCAGGATGTATTTATAACCAAAGGGGGATGAATATTTGCATGCCCCCTTAGTGAATATTGGACTCCTCTCATGACTCCTCACATTACATATGACTCTTCATATTCCATCATGGACACATGGAATTTTACTCATATAATAATTACAGATAATATTACAATTTCCACTTGTACCCACATAATAAAAAATAGGGTAGAGACAACTTGCTAGCCTAACAAGAAAAACTACTATTATGATGATTTTGGGGTGAAATAGAGTTGGGCATATTAGAATTGGTGTCTCTCAATCATGTACACATACCAGTCTTGATATTGTGTGATGGTCTCCTCAAACCGCGAGATAGTGTTAGGCTGGAAGAATACTCTTGCCTCCAATGCATTCGGGTACAATCTCTTGGAGTTGGTCTTCACTTCTTCTTCAATCTGGTGTAACATCATTTTGATCTAAACTGGGCCACCGATGCAAGTATGAAAATTATGTCTATTTATCTCCATGACCTCCCAGGTGACCTCCTACTCCAGTTGCTTTAGGAACTGATCAATCTCCTGCCAGACTTGCTTCTTGTGTTTAGCCTCACTGAGTGTACCAATTGATGGGATATGGTGGGTTCTCACCATAAAATCCAAGCTATAGTATATACATCCATATGTGTCTTGAATGCTTTCGAAGAACGAGGTGAGTTGATTATTGTTCTATATTAGCATACAAACTTTGGCTTTCTATAACTTTGTCTACAGATCCATCTTATTGACCAATGTAAGCAGTGCGACCTTGTATCACATTGTCCACTCATGCATCGTAGTGATGGAAGTTTGTATATTCCTCAGGATACTGAAAAAATCTCTTCTCTTCCGTAGCAAGTCATTGAGGTGGAAAATTTCCTTATGAATGGTTACCAACTCCTAATTGATCTGAAAGGACTGTAATAGTTTTGTTGTGCTAAGTGTCTTTTCAGTTTATAAACATGTGCATACTTGTCTCTTTAGTTTTCTTAAGGATTGAGGAATTTAACCATGAATTGTAGATAGCGAATTAGAAGCATGAAATAAGAACAAATAACACTGAACAAAAGTGAAAAATAGAGAAATAATTCACCACATAATATTTACACAGTAGGCATGATGAAGCAGCTCACCCCTCCTAGGCTATATCCATTGGTCCAGCTCCCAATGGCATTTCCATCTTTCATTATGCTCAAAAATTTGCAAATACATGTAGTTATAGGCCTCTAATAGTTATTTTCTCTACACCAATGGCTCCAGAATGATCCAATTAGTCTAGAATGACTCTTCATTCACTCTGAATGAGCCAAAATTGAGTCTCCAACTCATTTTCCCAATAACACCTAGAAAATCTCCACTAATTGTGGAGGACTCCACTTAACTAGATTCAATTTAGGAAATATGCACAAAAATAGCGCACTACCATAATTCCTACCAGCACTAACCATTACAATAATTGTTATGGATAGGGGTGGCCACATGTGCACCCCAACCACAGCCCTGACCGTAACGGTCGGTGGAACCCACGGCGTGAACTATAGTTCGATAAGTTTAAACTTCGGGTAAGATTGCTGACCATGCAGAGATATGTGACGGTAACTACAACATGTGAAAAGGTTCGCAAACTGTTGGTGGAATGTTTTAAATGTCAGAGGTTGTTAATGGTAAAAAATTTATGCTGGATCATGTGAACACTCCACAGGGACCGTTGGTGGGTTGGGACCATCGACGGTCCCCAACCCCCAATGTTATTATCATTAAAATTTAACAATAAACCTTGGACTATAATGGTTAAGATTCATTGCATAGTGTGGGTGGTGTGGCAAGTGGTTGCTCTGCCGGAGGTCGCGGGGTCAAGCCCTATGAACCTCTATAAAAATTTTAATACAACACTAAGGGGACACGTGGCTGCCTCAGGGCTAGCCACGTGTCACCCTCTTATTGGCTCATTAAAAAACACGTAAAACCATTAAAAAAATGATATAGCGCCACTTTTCATCCAAAGATTGGCTCAGAGAAAAGGAATATTCTTTAAAATATTCCTTTTTCTGACTGTACATCCACCATGCTGACTGGGCATCCCAGTGAACCCTGTCGCAAAATTTATCTATTTGGGATTTCAATCAGAACGTGATATCTTCCTCATACGACATCGATTTTTCAAACCGTTCACAATGCCGAAATTAGGAAGACGAGATCTACGCAACCATTCTGGTTTCAACCCAATCCTGTAACTTTCGATTTTGAGCAAAATTTATGAACTACTTATCACTCCTCCCCATTGGGAAGCTTTTGGACCCCAAAAGACTTGATTACCTATTTAGTAGATGAGGGTACGGCTCCCTCACCTTTCCAACCTCCATCCATTTCGCCTTGCTTGGCTTAGTGCCTTTGAGCCCAACTCGAAGGTAGTCAACACTTCCCCTCTTGGATGCTCTTGTCCTCCTGTCAATAATTGAATATTCCTTGAGTTCATCCATAAATTCTGGCGAGAAATATTCAATAGAAGGCAGTTGAACATCACTTCCTTGATCATCGATCAAATGTAGCTCATACAAACATAAGTTTTCAACATTAACAACTGAATACATTTGCATATATGAAGGCAAGTCAAGTTGAAATGCATTATTACCAACTTTCTTTATGATCTTGAATGGACCATAGCAAATTGGTTTGAGCTTTTTACCTTCCCCTTGCATCCTTTCTTTGCTAATGTCCAACCATACCTCATCTCCCTCTTGAAACTTGTCATCAACTCTATGTTTGTCATGCCTCTCTTTGTATTTTCTTTGACTTTTCTCAAGCTTTTCTTGAACTTGTTGATGTATAATCTGAATTTTCTCAATGAACTTTCAAGCCTTGTCAATATCACTATGGCCGTCTATTGCAACATCCTTTCCAAAGATGAAGTCTAATGGCGATTTTTGCAAATACCCAAAGCATACTTCAAAAGGTGATGTTTGAGTTGAAGAGTGCTTTGCCCGGTTGTAAGCATGTCGAATGTAATCTAATTTCTCATGCCATAACTTAGGATGTTTGCAACAATATCCTCTCAATAGATGCACAACAGTTTTGTTCACCACCTCGGTCTGTCCATCAGTTTGCGGATGAAAAGCAATACTCTTTTTCAACTTTGTGTCCATCATACTCCAAAGATTGGACCGAAAATTCCCAATGAACCTAGAATCCCTGTCACTAAAAATAGAAGTTGGCAATCCAAAATGAACCCATACATGTTGCAAATAAATTTCAACAATTTGTTCAACAATAATGGTTTTCTTACATGGCATAAGTATATACATTTTACTGAATCTATTCACAACTACATAAATATAATCATGTTGTTTTCTTGACATAGGTAGACCTCCAACAAATTCCATGGAGACACTCTCCCATGGCCTTGATGTTACCAGTAGTGGCGTGTACAACCCAATCTTCCTATTACTAGGCTTGCTTGTTGCACACATATAACAACCTCTTATAAAACATGACACACTATCTACCATGTGAGGCCAATAGCAATACCTCTATAGATGTGCCACTATTTTTCTTACCCCAAAGTGTCCAGCAATAAGAGATGAATGAGCTTCTCTCGTGACACTTAGCCTCTCTCCTTGTGGTGTACACAGCTTGCCCAAATGAAACAAAAAATTATTATGCATGTGATAATATTTTTCTTCAACTTGATTCCCTTCACTCAAACTAGCATACACATCTTGAAAATCAACATCATGTGCATATTGTTCTATGTAAATCTCATGCACAATAGAATCATTTTTTAGTAAAGTAGATGCAATAATGATTGGTCTTAAAAGAATATAAGAAACTTTATTCAAAATACATTTCTTGTACCTTATAACCAAGTGAAAGTGTTGAAGAAATCCCATCTACCTGAAATGTCTTGATTGCTGCAATTTTTTTTGTGACTGCAAGTACTGTAATGGTTGGTGATCGGTATGCACAATAGTCTCTTTTCCCATCAAGTAGTGTTTCCACTTCTTGATGATTTGTACGAGTGCATATAGTTCTTTTTCATATGTAGGATAATTAGTTATAGCACCATTGAATGTTTCAGAATGAAAATCGATAGGCTTACCATGGTGCAAAATAATTGTGCCCATGGCATAATCACTAACATTGATTTGTATCTCGAATGGTTGTGTCAAATTTGGTAATGCAAGGACTCGAGCTGAACTGATCTTGTATTTTAAAGCTTCGAAAGCTTGTTGTTGTTTTCCTCCCCATTGGAAGCCTTTCTTCACACTTGTCACTTGATGCATAGGAGCTGCAATGGCAGAAACGTTAGCAATAAACTTTCTCCAATACTGAGTTGCACCTAAGAAACTTCTTACCTTGGTTACTGTTTTGGGTGTGGGCCAATTCACAATGGCTTCCACTTTAGAAGGATCAATTCTCAACTTTCCTCCTCGTACACTGTGTCCCAAATAAACCAAAGAAGTCTTTCCAAACTCACACTTTGACATCCTAAGAAACAATTTCTCTTTCTTCAAAACAGCAGGCACTATATTCACATGCAAGACATGTTCTTCTCTTGTTTTGCTGAAACTAAATATGTCATCTAATTACACAATCACAAAGTCATCAAGGAATGGGCGCAAAACACTATCAATAACACACATGAAATTTGTCGGTGCATTACACAAACCAAATGGAATAACTAACCACTCAAAGAGTCCTTGTTTGGTTTTGAATGCAGTTTTCCATATATCACTTTCTGCAATTCTTACTTGATGATATCCACTTCGTAAATCTAACTTAGTGAAAATATTTTCTTATTTCATCTAATCAAGAAAATCATCTATCCTTGGGAGTGGGTAATGATTCTTTACCATAATCTTGTTCAAATCTCTGAAGTCTACACACATGTGCCAAGTCCCATCTTTCTTTAGTATCAAGACTATGGGTGAACTGCATGGTGAGGTGCTTGGAATTATGATTCCTTTGTCCAAAATATCTTTGACTCGCCTCTTTATTTCAGCATTCTCCATTATCGACATGCAATACATACCGATGTTTGGAAGAGGACAATCTTGCTGCAACTAAATCTCATGTTGAATCTCTCTTTTTGGAGGCAATCATGTTGGCTTCTGAAACATATCATGATGTGCATCAACTACATCATATAAATCTGATTTCAACTTAGGATAACATCCCTCAGATGATTCATGATTAACATTAGCTTTAAGCGTAATCATTAGAAGAACAAAATTCTTACCTGAATTTACCAGCCTCTTTACCTGTCTAACATTTACCATAGCAATATTTGTCTTCTTGCGATGTGCTCTAACAATGTACTCCTTGCCATATTTGAATAAATTATATTTTTTCTCATGGTGATGGAATATCACTTTCCTATCATACAAGTAAGGACTCCCCAACACAATAGCCGTTATGTCAAGCGAAACCACATCTAATTCAACTGTGTCAACAAAATGTGCAGTGATTTCAAACTGCAATATACACTTCTTTGAAACCTGTAAATTTGCATCCTTACAAATCCAACCAAGTGGATATGGTTTTGGATGTGGTATGGTCTCAAGGTTAAGTTTCTTAACCAAGTCTTCAGAGATTAATTTTTCTTGTGACCCACTATCAAACAATGTGTCAATATTGGTATGTTTGGATATGACTCTCACATGAAGCAGTTCAATTCTTTCTTCTTCATTTGGAGCATGTATGTGACAGTTTGATGTACTAGTACCAGGTTTAGTTTCAATTTCTTTTCCCTTCATTTTCTTCAATCCAATGGCTGTAATCTTAGATTCATCACCTGAATCTTCTCCTAAATCATGTTGAGTTGTAGATGTAGTTTTATGTTTCCCTTTGTTGTTGTATTTCTTGGGCCTCATTTCAGGATGTAATTTCCAACAATGAGTTTTATCATGGCCTTCTTTTGAACAATGTTTACAAACCAATTTTTCTCCCTCTTTCTTAACAGATGCATTCTTTTTTCTTTTACCTTTTGAGGTCTTCTCTTTGTTTTTACCCTTAACAGGTTTCTTTCTATCCTCTTCAAAAATGTTCTTCCCTCTAGCTTCTAGATGTGTGGCCTGAACACATACTTCATCTAGACTCGTGGGGTTAAACATGAGAATAGTATGTTTTAGGTAGCTATGTAAGCCTCCTATGTACTTGAGAAAGGTATCTTGGCTCTGCAAATCTACCCCTAATAAGAGAGATCTTCTCCTGAATTCTTGGGTGTATTTTTGCACATTCTGCCTCTTCAATTGCCTAAAGTTTTTCCAGTTGATTATGGCTTTCTAAATATGAGATACTGGATAAAATGTTGTTTTATAGCAGTAATGAAATCATTCCATGATAGAATAATCTTACCATGCTTCTTGATCTCCTCCTTTTTCTTGGCTTCCCACCAAACAAGTGTTGCACCTTCCATTCTCAATGAAGATAATTAACTTTTGGTATCATTATCTTGAAAGTTCTAGATTCTCAAATATACCTCCAATTGCCTAATCCAATTATCAAGCTTTTCTGCTTTGACTTCACCATTAAACATTGGCAATTCAAACTTAACATCAATTTTTAAAAAAGGACTTTTACCAGTGTTCTTTGACTTGTGTGGTTTATGTACTGAAGATGAAGTAGAGGGTGATGATGATGAGGGTGAGAATGGTGGCTCTCTATTGCCTCCATTTCCTCCATTTCCCTTCTTTGACATATGTTCATCATTGTGACCTCCTAAAGATCCCTGTCCTTCCTTGTGAAGTTTGGATCCTTCTCCTTCTAGTCTCTCATTCCTTTCTCGATAAAGGATTCTAACCATCTCAGTCATGTCAAGGAATGCTTTCCTGAACACTCTTTCTTCCCCTTTGGGATCAATTTCTTAATGGATTTCTCCTTCTCTATGAGACATGCTTAAAGTAGCTTCTGCTTCCTTATGAGGTGAACTAGGTGGTGAAGATCGTGGCAATCTTTCTCTCCTTTGCTTTGGCTCTTCTTGAGACCCTTCTACTCCCACCAATTTTCCTTCTCCTCTTTTGAGCTTGAGCCTAGTAAGCATATAAAAACTTGCAAACAGTTAGTTTATTCTTGGCAAAAAACAACACCAGAGAATAAAATCTAGCTTTGATACCAATCTGATCTGAAAGGACTGTGACAGTTTTGTTGTGATAACTGTATTATCAGTTTATAAACATGTGCATACTTGTATCTTTAGTTTTCTTAAGGATTGAGAAATTTAACCATGAATTGTAGATGATTTTGGTGAATTAGAAGCATGAAACAAGCACAAATAACACTGAAAAGTAGTGCAAAACAGAGAAATAAGTCACCACATAACATTTACACAACATGCATGATGAAGTAGTTCAACCCTCCTAGCCTAAATCTGCTGGTCCAGCTCACAATGGCATGTCCATCTTTCTTTATGCTCAAAATTTTGCAAATAGATGTAGTTACAAGCCTCTAATGGCTATTTTATCTACACCAATGGCTCCAGAATGCTCCAATTAGTCTAGAATGACTCTTCATTCACTCTGAATGGGCCAAAATTAAGTCTCCAATTCATTTTCCCAATAACACCTAGAAAAGCTCCACTAATTGTGGAGGACTCCACTTAAATGGAGTTAATTTAGCCAAAATTGCACAAAAATAGTGCACTGCCATAATTCCCACCAACACTAACCATTACAATAATTTTTATGGTTTTGGGTGGCCACATGCACACCCCAACCATGGCCCTGACCGTAACGGTTGGGGGAACCCACGGCGTGGACTGTGGTTGGATAAGTTTAAAATCCAAGTAAGATTGTTGACCGCGCGGAGATATGTGATGGTAACTGCAACATGTGACAAGGTTTGAAAATTACTGGAAATTTTTTTTAAATGTCAGAGGTTGTTAACGATCATAGTTTTATGCTGGATCATGTGAACACTCTATGGGGACTGCTGGCGGGTTGGGACCATCGGTGGTCCCCAACCCCCAATGCTATTATCATTAAACTTTAAAAATAAACCTTAGACTGTAATGGATAAGATTCATTGCATAGTGCAGGTGGTGTGGCTGTGGTTGCTCTGCCAGAGGTCACGGGGTCGAGCCCTGTGGATCTCTACAAAATTTTTAATACACCACTACGGGGACACGTGGCAGCCTTAGGGTTGGCCGTGTGTCACCCTCCGATTGGCTCATAAAAAAAACACGTACAACCATTAAAAAAATGATATATCACCACTTTTTTAGCTCCCCGTAATTTTCTAGTGATCGAGGTGGATATTGGTGGTCACGCCTATTCCGCAGGGCTCCACCATTGTCTATTTCAGTTTTTCAGTTTCGGCACAGTTTACTATTTTTAGCAATTTTTCGGGTCCTAAACTTCCGGAGCCGTTTTGAGGCCCTAAACGACGTTTTTTGGGAAAACGGAGGGCAACATGGGTCCATGGACCGATGTTGCTCATTCCAAATTTGTAGTCCTCGGATAGATCTTTCTAACGAGGTATGGTACGCGTCAAACGGAGATCGTATGCCAAAGTTACGCCCCTGGAAAGTTGAAACACCAATTTACCCAAACGGGGCCCATAGTTTTGGCGCTTCATCTCCTAGGGTTAGGGTTTTGGCTGTTTAGGATTTCCTATTGTTTCTAAATAATAAATAGGCCCTCGAGCCTCATTGTAACTCAGTTCAGAGGCCTGTAGCCGCCACATCTCTTCTCAGAGATAGCTACCAGCGCCCTAGCTAGTTTTATTTCCATTCTGTCTGTAAGCAAATTTCAGTTCTTTGGTATTAATGAAATGAAGTGTTATTTCCGCTGCATCTCTGTATTTATGGTTATGTGTTTATTCTGTTGCGTTCCTGCATAAATCCGGATCAGTGGTATCGGAGCGGTCTGCTTTTTCTCGATCCTTCTTTGCATGTCCCCAACGAGGTCGGGGTATAAGGAGCTAGGGCTTGATCTGGTGGAACCTTTGCAAGATCAACCTCGCAAACCTCGACGGACGCCCATGGGGGACGAAAAGAAAGATGAGGGAGCAGGATATCCTATCAAAATATTGCTCGAGGAGGCCCTCGAAAAACAAAGGAATGCGATGATGGATAACTTTGCTTAGATCCTTCAATGGCTGCCCACCGGCGGCGCATCTGCATCCAGCAGCCACTCTAGAGGTGCGACTCCTTTTAAGGTACAAGTAAATTTTTACATTCCCATATTACTTCAATTCTAAGGTCATGGTGCATGCAATAACCTTTATATTTTTCCAAAAATACTCTTTTCATATCATCCCATGTCCTTGTAGAATGTGTTCCTAAAGTCATGAACCATCTAAGAGCTCTATCCTTCAATGTTGTCGAAAACAAATTCAATTTTTGCATGTGCAATGAGTAGCCATAAGATCTGGTAGCCGAAGTTGGGAAACACTTTTTGGCATGAGATAGAATTCGGGAGAAATTTTTAACTTCTCGGCCGAGAAAAAAAGTCAACTAAATTTCTCGGCCGAGAGTTTTCAAAACTCTCGTCTGAGAGATTTAAATATTTCGGTATTTTCTCGGACGAGAGTTTTGAAAACTCTCGGCCGAGAGTTGTGGTCACAAAATTCTCGGCCGCAAAATCTCGGTCGAGAGTTTTTAACATTCAAAAACTCTCGGCCGAGAGTTTTTCTAACTCTCGGCCGAGAGTTTTATTGCGCAAACTCTCGGTCGCAAACTCTCGGCCGAGAGTTTTTAAAACTTTCGGCTGAGAGTTTTTAAAACTTTCGGCCGAGAGTTTTCCCGCGTTAAATTAGTTTAAATTTCTCGGTCGAGAGTTTTAAAAATTTCTCGGCCGAGAGTTTTTCTCGGCCGAGAGTTTCTGGTCAACGAAAAACTCAGAAAACTCTGCAGTTTTGAGAAACCTGCAACTTTGGAGGGACAAAACACCTACAAAAACAAAATTTTATATGTCGGACCAAGTACCATTAGATTCGTCTCTAAATCTAGTTTTTGATGATGTGAGATTTATGGAGTTTCATTAAAAAATTCAAATTTTTATTAATTTTTTACTAAACTATGTCACTATGGAATTTCATTGTTCGAAAAATTGCACTGAATGAAAATTCAATAACTTTCAAACGAGGACACCAAAAAATTAAAAAAAATCATAGTGCACTTCCTCTCCCTGTCTACTTCAAAAGGGTACTCTCATTTTTCTTATTGACGATCACATTGAAAAGAAAATCAAAGGATAATAAAATGTACTGGAACATCACTGTTTTTTTGTCTTCGTCCATTTCAAAAAATAATAAAAAATAGTGATTTGATCCAAAAATTACCAAAAAATAGTCTGTGCACTAGTGCGATATATGTAGATTATGATGCTATGATTTTTTTCCAAAAAATGAATAACCTTCCCTAAAAAAAGTTAAGGATAATAAAGTGACTATTTATGTTTGCCTGAAAATTTCAAGTATATGCAGTTAGTAAACAACAAATTTACCCCTCTATATGTCAATATTTTTTTTTTTTAAAATATCGGTATGGAGGTAAGACAATTCTCTACAATTCTTGTTTTTATGTCAAAGCATAATTTGCGATAAAAATATGAGTTTAGTGGAGTTGGAGTTGAAAAACATAGAAAATTACAATTTTCAATGTCAAAAAAGGGCAAAAAGTGTTTCCCAACTTCACATTTTCACCCATCTAAAAATTATTTCAAATTCAAAAAGAAAGGTTTCCGGATATTCTGATCTCATACCTTTGAAGTTAGGAAGTACAGATGGATGGATGTTCTTCATTTTAATGTTGATATCAGTTTCTTGAATGGGAAATCCAAAAGGATCTTCCTCATTCTCATCATCTCCATCCATTTCTTCAACCTGCTTTTTCACCTCTTCTTCTACCTGCAAAAATATGAATTCATGATGTGGATGTGTGGCTCTTACTGCACCACATGATATAGTGGGTGTGGTAGGTGATTGAAGTTTTTGTTTTTGTTTTTTTTTTTTTTTTGGATGTAAGAAATAAGGTTACCTAGTTACACTTCCCCGGCAACGGCGCCAAAATTTTGTTCTCAACTTAGTGTTCCTAAATTGATAACATGAATTGTCAACCAGGGCTAGTAAACTGCTGAAGTGTGGTGCACTATATATGCCTAGGTAACTGTCTCTCACTACATTGTGTTTAGTGTTTTTATGATGTTTTTGGTTTTATGGTTTTATGTTTTAAAAAGGAAAAGAACTAAGTGTTAATAAAGGGAAGTTTACACTAAAACATAGTGAAACTATTCTAAACTATGTGTGCACTAAAGAACAGAAAATGCAAAGCTTGATAATGACTCATAGCAAGGAAACAAATCACAACATGAACTCAATAACCCATATCATGAACTCATCCAATTCATTCATTTAGAAATATGTTGGAATAGCTTTGAGAAAAGGACAAGTTTTTAGTGCAATTGAGGTTCTCTTAAGTCAAAAATCAACTTACAATGTTACAACATCTCATCCATGGTTAGAGGTTTATTGGAACATAATTGGAAAAGAATATTTGTAGCACAATAAGATTTCTACTCTAAATTAACTTCTAATTCTGAGATTAATCCATTCTGCAACTCAATTTATCACTACTAGGCCTCACCCAAAAGTTATAGATTCTTTTTAGAATAGTTTTTGGGAAAAGGCTTATTTGTGAAATTGCAAAAGATTGCAGAATAATCAGGGTCTTAAACTGATATCACTAATCCCTGTCCATATAATGATGCATTAATAGTAATTCAGAACAAGAGTAGTTTGTAAATAATGAAGACTGTGAAGACTAATTTTGGTAGCTAACACAACTTTAAAATACAATGGATAACACTAAACTAGGATGCAATTGACCAAAATTTAAATACAGTGACCACAACTAAACTAGAATGCCATTAATCTAACTTGAAATACAGTGAAATAAGAATGAACTAGAGTACCATTATCAAGCTTGAAATATAGTGACATAATTAAACTAGAATGACATCTACCTCCAAAGTATTTCAACTGAACCAAAATGCAATTAATTCTGTGAAATACTACAGCCCTGTCTCGTTCAAGATGAGTGATATTTTGGAATATTTTGTAAAAACAAGTCTGGTTGTATCATTCAATGCAACTAAGCATAAAACATAAAATTCAAAAGAAATGCAACTAAGCTCTAAAAGACCACAACTATGCCTCATTCAGTGTTAATAATATTTTGGAACAGTTTGTAAGAACAAGACAAGCTGTAATACTGGATGTAAATGAGCATAAAATGTAAAGTTCAGAAAACTATTTAAATTGAGAATGAAACAAGGCTACAACTACTTATCTAAAGCAAATGCATAACGCTTCACGGGGAGTAGGGGCACTATACCACCAGATCAGCACGCAAATCTACTTAAGATTGACTCAGCTCGTGCAATAAAATGATGCTTCTTTCATTAAAGGAGAAATTCTTCAAAACAGAGTATTTACAGTCTTCAAAGATCTAGGTAACAAAACAAAATCTAACTAGCTGTTTCTCGGTCTCCCGATTCATACTTATAATGAAATTACATAACTACCCTTGAGAAAAACAGGGATAAGTGTCTTTCCCACTTCTAATCGAATTAAAACTCTTATTGAAGGTCTCGTACTTTGCTGCAGACAGCTGTAGAGTCCGTGTCCCGGTAGAAGTCTACCTCTTGGTTTTGGTTTCCCACGTGCATAACCACCTGTAGAATTGTGCTCAGACTTTGTAGGGAGCAAGGAATGATGTGGATGAAGTCTGGAATTCACCCATATGCGCTTTTCTTTGAGACGACACCTGTAACCCATTTAAACACTAAAATAGCTGCGAAACGCGTGATAAGCTATGAAACGCTTGTATTCTGTAGCTATTTTGCAGAAAATTATTAAAACAACAAAAACCATGAAAATACAATATGTTAATCAATTGCATGTAACCTTTAAGCAATCCTAATCATTCTTCATTGATTTTAGGCTTATGAAGTGATAAAAGAATGATGAAATGAAGTGAAGGTTTGTAAAAGAGAAGGCAATTCTAGGGCTCAACGGGAGGAACGTCTCTTCCACTCCCGGATGTGGGTAAAGGGCTCCCCGGTACAGTTCATTGTCGACAATGGGAGCCAAAAGAACCTCATTTCAGCAGACGCCGTGAAGCGGTTGGGCTTGCCGACCACATCTCACCCACATCCATACACCATCGGGTGGCTTCACCAAGGACGAGATCTCCGCGTCAGCCGGCAGTGTCGCCTTCCCTATAGCATCAAGCCCTTCACGGATGAGGTACTATGTGACGTTGCTCCTATTGATGTTTCTGATGTATTATTAGGACAACCATACTTGTGGAAGCGTCATGCTGTGTATGAGTCTCTACCTCGTGCTGTTATTATTACTTTGGGAAATAAGTTGTACAGGATACCAGAGGTACCACCTCCTACGACTATCTCTTTGGTTACTGCAAAACAATGCAGTAAGCTCATTTCCCAAACCAGGAAATTCGTTTTCCTGATGATCCGCCCCCAGGGCAAGAAGAAGACTATGGCCACGACCTCCAGACAGGGCCCCTCTGCACGACAACAACAAATGGATAAGGTCGTGGAGGAGTACGGGGACATCTTCACCTCACCCACAGGGGTTCCTCTGCACTGCCAGGTCAAGCACCCGATTGATCTGACCCCAAGTGCGCCGCTACCCAATGGACCGATCTATCGACGCTCTGTTCTTGAAAATGATGAAATCAAGAGGCAGATTCAGGAGCTATTGCAAAAAGGTCACATCAGACCAAGTTCATCGCCCTGTGGGAGCCCGATCGTGTTGGTACAGAAGAAGGATGGGACGTGGAGACTCTGTATTGACTATCGGGCGCTGAACAAGATCACTGTCCGGAATAGGTACCCAATCCCACGAATTGATGACCTTCTGGACCAACTCCAAGGTGCAAAATATTTCAGTAAGATCGACCTGAAGTCTGGGTATCACCAGGTACCAATTGAACCCTCTAATGTGTGGAAGACTGCCTTCAAAGCTAAGGAAGGCCTTTTTGAATGGCTGGTCATGCCTTTCGGGTTGACGAATGCTCCCGCAACCTTCATGAGGATGATGAACGACATCTTGCGGCCATTCACCAACTCATTCGTAGTGGTGTACTTGGATGACATTCTGATCTTCAGCAAGACTTGGGAAGAGCACCTTCATCACATCCGACAAGTCCTCCAAACACTGCGGCAGCACAAGTTGTGTGCCAATTTGGAGAAGTGCACGTTTGGCATGACCCAGGTTCAATATCTGGGATACATTATTGATGAAAGGGGGGTGCATGTGGATCCAGCCAAGATCCAAGTCATTCGGGATTGGCTAGCCCCAACCACTATAATAGAGCTTCGCAGCTTTCTGGGTCTTGCTAATTTCTACCGGAGGTTCGTGTTGGGATTCTCTCATATCACTTGGCCCTTGAGTCAAGTCACCAAGGGAGGAGCGAGAGCAAAATTTTTTTGGTCGGAACCTCAACAGAAGGCATTCACAGAATTGAAAAATCGCCTCTGTTCTGCCCCAGTGCTCACTTTACCAGACTTGCAATAGCCATTTGAGATCGAGACAGATGCCTCTGACTATGCTATTGGGGCAGTTCTTACTCAACAGGGACATCCAGTGGCATTTCACAGTGAGACATTGTCTAACACAGTTCTCAAGTATCCCACTTATGAAAAAGAAATGTACTACATTGTGCAAGCTTGTCGATAATGGAAGCATTACATTTTGGGGAAGGAAACAATCATCCACACAGACCATCAGCCCCTGCAGTTCATACAGACACAAGGGATGTTGCAGAATGATCGCCATCAGAAGTGGTCCACATATCTGCAACAGTTTCATTTGAACATCAAGTACAAGAAGGGTAGCACCAATCATGTTGCAGACTGCCTCAGCTGACCACCGATCGTGGCGCTCACCACTGTGCTCAACTCTTGTGGGCACGAGACTTATGATTGGCCGCTTCTCTATGAGAGTGACCCAGAATTCGGCCAAACTTACAAGGCACTCTTGGGGGGTACGCAAGTTCCAAATTTTCACCTCCAAGATGCACTTTTATGTCACATGGAACACCTTTGTGTTCCTTCAAGCGAGCATGCCAAGATGATATGGGAAGCACACTACAGTCGAGTCGCTGGGCATTTCGGGGTCGAGAAAACAGTAGCAATCCTGCAGAAGTATTTCTATTGGCTGAACCTTCGAAAGGATGTCGAGAAGCACATCAGATCCTGCACTGCTTGTGCCATTACCAAACCGACCATCAAGAAGCAAGGCCTATATACTCCTCTACCTACCCCTAGTCGACCTTGGGAATCCATCTCCATGGATTACATGTCGGGCCTGCCTTCTACTAAGCAGGGAAATGACTGTGTTTTCGTGGTCGTCGACATATTCTCAAAGATGGCCATTATGGCGGCCTGCAAGAAGAATATCACAGCAGAAGCCACTGCTAAACTCTTCTTTGAACGAGTGTGGGTGCACTTTGGGATCCCACAGTCTATCATATCAAATCGGGATAGCAGGTTCCTCAGCACATTTTGGTCCAGCCTCTGGTCGATGTTGGATACCAAGCTCACCAAGTCCACAGCTTTCCATCCCCAAACAGATGGCCAGACAGAGGTCATCAACAGAATGATTGTACACATTCTGCGCATGTACAATTCAAAGAATCCACGCACATGGGACGAGAGCCTCCCCTATGTACAACATAGTTATAATCGGGCTCTCCACAGTTCAATCGGCCATAGCCCCTTTCAGGTGGGCTTGGGATTCCAGCCACTATGTCCTATTGACGTAGCCATACCATTTGCAGCTGCTCAGGCCGATTCAGCTCATGTCCAGTCTGAAGTTGACAAAGCAAGTAGCTTCATCGAGCGCATTCAACACATCCGCCAACAGGTTCATGATATATTGGGCAGAGCCAATGCGAAGTACAAGCAGCGCCATGATCAACACCGGGTGCCACACAACTTCCAGGTGGGCGACAAAGTATGGCTACATTTGCAGAAGGAGCGCCTCACTGGACCCCACCGCAAGCTTCGCCCGCTCCAATACGGGCCGTACACCATCACCAAGGCTGTAGGGAACAATGCCTTCGAGCTCAGTATTCAACCATTCCTTGGTCTGCACCCAGTCTTCAATGTGGATCGCCTTCGTCCTTACTTCCCACCTCTACTAGACACCTCGGACATTGCAGAACAACTCACACCAACAGAGTTAAATCCAGACTGCATGGAACAGGCCACCACAGATTGTATCATGGACATGCAAATCAATAACACTCGCCAACAGAAGATCCAACTATATCGGGTTGTCAAAGCTGGCCAACTCCTGCACCAAGGAAAGTGGTTCACCAGGGACAAATTTCAGCAGAAATTTTCTCATCTCATGGAGGAACTTAACGCAATGGGGACCATTGCTTCCTAAGGGGGGAGGAATGATCCAGGTGGATATTGGTGGTCACCCGCCTATTCCACTTGGGGCTCCACCATTGTCTATTTCAGTTTTTCATTTTCGGCACAGTTTACTATTTTTAGCAGTTTTTCGGGTCCTAAACTTCCGGAGCCGTTTTGAGGCCCTAAACGACGTTTTTTGGGAAAACGAAGAGCAACATGGGTCCATGGATCGATGTTTCTCATTCCAAATTTGTAGTCCTCGGATAGATATTCCTAACGAGGTATGGTACGCATCAAATAGAGATCGTATGCCGAAGTTATGCCCTCGGGAAGTTGAAACAGCAATTTACCCAAACGAGGCCCATAGTTTTGGAGCTTCATCTCCTAGGGTTAGGGTTTTTGTTGTTTAGGATTTTCCATTGTTTCTAAATAATAAATAGGCCCTCGAGCCTCATTTTAACTCAGTTTAAAGGCCTATAGCTGCCACATCTCTTCTCAAAGATAGCTCCAGCACCCTAGCCAGTTTTATTTCCATTCTGTCTGTAAGAAAATTTCAGTTCTTTGATATTAATGAAATGAAGTGTTATTTCCGCTGCATCTCTGTATTTATGGTTATATATTTATTCTGTTGCATTCCTGCATAAATCCAGATCAGCTATATTGATTTGAGATACGAAATGGACGGGGTAACATCAAACCAAGCTTTGGAATCAAAGGACCTAGCGTTCCTGAATTCGGAGAGGGATCTCTCTAGTGGGTGAAAAGATATGAAATTGTTTGCTGATTAGGGTTGATTTTAGGCTAGATGTTAAGTGCAGGGTATTTTGATTGTTTTTGGTTGGGTATGATACTCAAATGGATTTAGATAGAAAACATGGAATATTGTTAAGTCATTGGGCAATGGAGTCAAACAAGGTCATGATGAGTTCATCAATGGTTTCAAGAGCATCTGTAGGGAAATTTTAACTTGGTTGGTAGGTCTTTGAGGTTGTGGTGGATGATGAGATGAACATTAAACTTGAGAATAAAAGCTAGTGAAGGGTAGAACTAAATCCTTGATAACTTTTTACACTAAGGGAGTTATAAAATAATAAGCATGGAAAGGGAATCCAAGGCATAAGTGATAACTAATACATTTTATTTCAAACTAAACACAGATGATTATCCAAGACAAACATTAAATTAAATTATATAAAGGCAAGAAACTTATTTAACTTTCATAGATTTCATTATCAAAAGCATAAAAACATTTAAGATGCACAAGTAGTTATAACCATAGAAGAAGAGAAAACTTTGAACATCTAAAGTTACAGCTGTGAAGGTTCCTTGAAACAAATTTAGCTAGTGAAGGCAAACAGCATGATTCAAACAAACGTCTTTGGTAAAACTAGGGAAAGATGCTTTAAAGAGTTAATTCCAAAACAGAGTATTTCAGTAGAAAAAATATGCAGGGCTAGCCATAAATCATACTTGACAGTAACTGATCTAAACCATTCAAGAAATGAACGAGATAAGAACTTCTTAGAGAGCAAGAGATGGATTCCCTAATATATCTCAACAGAAGAAAACATTAAGGTAGTGAAGGACAAACAAAAGTAAGGTGCTATCAGGAAACATTTCTTAATCTAAATTTTTTGTCCTACTGCAACATAGCAAGATGGAAAACATAATGGAAAACTAGAAAACATAAACATAAGAAACACTTCACCATCAACCAAGCTTATGGATCCTGCAAACATTCTCTCTCCATCAACAATCAAACCAGGGCATGCATGAGCTCCAAGTAATCAAATTTCCATTGAAAAAATTCCAAGAGACTATGTATTTGCTTCAGCATAAGTCATCAAAATCCAACGTTTACAATGAGTTCCAATGCAGTATTTATGCTGCAAATGAGGAGGTGAAACTCTTCTAGGGTTCAAAATTTTATTAATGACGGGGTAAATATGTTCCTAGCCTTGAAAAACATGCAAGGCCTAAGGTAGGAACATGTATGCAGCTACTTCTCTGTTTAATAACTTTGTCTTAACTTTCTAAGGATAAAATAGGTGAAAATATTGACTTTAAGGATTTATCCTCATCTTTACATTAACTATTCTGACAGTTTAAAATATATTCTTTTGTGAAATAACTATTTGTTGCCTTTAAATATAAAGAGTAGGCAAAAGGTGTCAGTTTGATTTATCAAGTGAATAACTACTTCCTTTTGATGTATTCGAGGTTGCTTTAGCCTAACTTTCCTAAATTTAATCCCTTAAACTTTGTTCTATGGCCTGATTCTGCTTTCTTCCTTCATAATCCTTTGTGTTTTCTTTATCTCCCTTTGATCTTCGACTTTCACTTGATCTTTACGCACAGGTGTCTCTTTCTGCGCTGGAGGGTTTTGACTAAATAATCAACGCTCATGACACATTGACTAGACCTGGAGATTAACCATTTTTTTCCCTTTTTGCATTTAATTAGGCCTTTGAGGATTGTCACCCTCGGCCCTTTGTGACTTTTTCTTGACTGTGGGAAGGTTTTTTATAATTTTAACCGCCATTGAAACCTGCAACAAACAACCAATAATTAAGTAAAACCTGTGTTATATGGTTAAAACTGCGAACAGAGGCTAGGCGAGGGTGGAGGAGCAATGAAAAAGGAGATGAATGCACAGAAGGGGTGGTTTCATGATGGAATTGAAGAAACCAGGGTTTAATTTGAAACTGGTGCGAAAATGGCTAAAATGGTTTTTGGAATACCATAAGTGGTTTTTGTGCAAGGGATTAGTGGTTAACGGTATTGGGCCATTTTAACGCAATACATATTAGGGGATGACACATGTCCCTTTCGAAACCACCATTTTAGCATGGAAATTGCACATTGGAAGGTTTTGTTGGGATGGGCACGAAAATAAGAGAGGACTGTCTGATCTAAGCGATGAAAATTGACGGCGAGGAATGGATGCGATCGCAACACAGATGCATGATCAAAAGGGTGGTGGTACTTGACTCAGACATCATCTTTCTTGTCGTGGATCAGGGAGTTAGATTGGCAGGGTTGAAAGGTGAGAAATAACGATGGCCGTTAGATCTTAAATATCAGCGGCGGAGATCTGATTTTGGGGGCAAAAGGTAAAGAGGATCGGGGGAGTCCTATAATTGCGATGCACCGAAGAGACCAGGACCATTAGATTAGCACATAGATCAATGGTGGATATCTGTTCTGGGGACGTGCATCGACGGAGGAAAATAATGGATACGGAACTTCGGGAAATATCGAAAGCGCGATAGTCGTTAGATCTGGGAAGATCAATGGTCCAGATCGAATCGGGCTTCGCATACTGACAGTGAAAGCATAGGGGGAAGGGGATGGAAAAGGGAAGTTGCAACGGGTGATTCGCCGATGGCCGTTGGATTTGGTGGATGATTAATGGCTGGGATCAAATCAGGGAATTGGCCATCGGTGGAAAAGGAGAAAGGCGAAGATGGACACAGAAAACTGTGAAACTTGATCGTCGATAGGCTTAGCACTTGGTCGTGGCAGCAGGTCGCATGGAGGAAAAATGGCTAGGGGCTTAAGGCAAAGGCGCTTAAGGCCTAATGTTAAAAAGAGTGGAATAGGCCTAAAAATGGAGGTTTTAAATCCTTTTCAAGGATTCCGATAAGGTGCAAAAAGGGGTTTTTTAACTAAATAAAGGGTTTAAATGGTTTTAAGGGGGAATTTATAGGAAAATAAGGGATAAAATGGAGAAATAGGTAAAATGAAGGGATTTTTTTGGAGGAGATGAAAAGGTGGGAATTATGGTTTTGAAGGCAGCTTTCTTTTTGAATAAATAGGTTAACTTGGAACGGGCTTGAGTGAAGAGTTTTCAGTGAAATGAATTCTTGGGGATAATGAACACAGTGAGGTTTCAAGAACTCACAATATTTTCATAAAATGTTGTTTCTTGCAAACTCGAAAGGATATTTAGCCATCATTGGGTATAACAGAATTTATAGATGGCTAATAGTGGCTCCACTTGGGGAGGACAACTATCCTTTTAGGTGTCTAGAACCTCCAGTTTATCAATATCTAGATTTCAGAAGACCAGTGCCTTATCCATTGGGCGGAATCTATTTTCTTTCCTTTGCTAATTTTCTTTGGATCTGATAATTTCTCAGAAACTTGCAGCATGTATTCTCTTTTAAACAAAATCACTACCTACCCAATCCTACTTATCCTAGCATTTTCTTATTTTTGAGCACATTTGAACTAGCAAACTCCTTTGACATTTTATTTTTGAAACTGAAAAATAAACTATCTAGTCCTATCCTTATTTCTTCCCAGAGTTCAGATTAAACAGTTCAACTCTTTTATTTTCTACCTATACTAACTGATTTGCCAAAATTAATCAGTTTGGAAATCTTGATTCTCTATCTATTGACATGGAAATTTAAAACATGGTTCAAATTAGGATTAGGCAGTCTAATCAACCATGGTTGTGGCATTTTGAACAAGCTGCACACAAACATTATTTTGCGGAAAAAGTAAATCAGAAAGATGAAGCCATGATTTTTATTTTGAAATGCATCCTTCTCTATCTCTTTGGTTATGTTTTGAGCATGTGGAACCAATATATTTTCAATCTCCTAATTTACCTTTCTCTGGATAAGTTCAGTCTGAAATAATTTTATCAATCAATGTTTCTACTAACTTAACAACATAAATTTAAAGTATGTACAGCCATGATTAGGCTAGATGACTAAACAATATATCATTTTTGAATCAGTAGTGGCATTTGGATTGGCACACTTTCAGAATTTCTCTTTTTGGGGTATGGGGTTGTACCTCTTTTGAATCTTCCCTCTTTTTCTTTTTCTTTTGTTTTTGTATTTTTATTTTATTTTATTTTTTTCTTTCTCTTTTTTCTTAAAAACAACTGAAAACTGATAAAATACTCAAAGTATGAGCTTATTTTCATTCCTATCTAACCTAATCTAGCTTGAAAATCTTTGTTTTTCTAGGTGATGCAATAGTGCCAGTGCAGCCAGTTGAGCAGTAACAAAAATGAGTAGAAAATCTGACTGCTTGTGAGAGACAACCACAGTACACATTGAATGTGTGTCTTCAAAACCAAGGTCACCACAGGTGGTGACAAATTCCGATGTATTTGGCTCTTACAAAGGATCCATGCCTGCGAACTTGAGCCAATCAGGACCTCCACATATTCTGCCATAGGGTCAACAAAAATATGATGGAAAATTTCTTCTCTTAGGCCTTCCATGACTGGTAGGTTATCTGTATCCCAAAAATTAGCTTTGAAAACCTCCTTTTCAGTATGGTCCTTGAAAGCACCGTCTTCTTCTACCTGCAAGTCAAAAGGTAGTACAATTTTATCTTGCTTAGGGGAAGGGAGGCTTTCCAAGGGTCTTTTAGGATCTTGGAAGGTATATGACTGGATTTGAGAGCTCAAAAGCTCAATGTTAGTTTCATATTTTTCAACCACTATCTCCAGAAAAAATTTTCTTAACTCCAAGGTTACATTTGTTTGACCTCAAAATGAGAAAGATAGCTTTTAAGAGATCATCATCATCAAGCTGAATTTCTGATAAATGATTTGAAATTTCATCATAGAGAAGGTCTGCCACAGACCTTGACATTTTGTTTTGATCAGTCCAAGAAAAAGGTCACTGATATTTTCAACCTTTCTGGAGTCCTCTACCAGTGGAGTATTTTGTTCTACTGAGGGCTATGGAGTCGCCAGGTGGAAATTTTTAGCTTTTTGTTAGGTAAAATGTTTTATGCTCCACCACCAATAAGTATTTTGAAAACCAATCTGAAATGTTTTTGGGTTTTTCTGAGTTTTTATATGGTTCTATGGTTTTGTAAGAGTGTCCTATACCTGATTCAACACTTAGCTAAGGTGGTGAAACAAAAAAATTCTACTCTATGGCTTATTAGTTGATTTACTGAGGTAATTTGAAGGAATAATGAGTCTATAAGGGCTTGCTAGGAAACTATGAACTCAGAGGTCCCACCGTGATCGCCATTATGTTGTAGTGGCGATGAGGTGGAAGATTCATTGGATGTTCTTTGATTTACTGAGGTTCTAATGAGTTTTTAAGAGGTATTTATGTGGATATATACTCAGAGGTCCCACCGTGATCGCCATTATGTTAGCTCCCCGTAATTTGCTAGATTGATTGAGATACAAATGGACAGGGTAACATCAAACCAAGATTTGTAATCCAAGGACCTAGCCTTCCTGGATTCGGAGAGGGATCTCTCTGGTAGGTGCAAAGATATGAAATTTTTTTCTGATTAGGATTGATTTTAGGCTAGATGTTAAGTGCAGGGTATTTTGATTTTATTTGGTTGGGTATGATGCTCAGAAGGATTTAGATAGAAAACATGGAAGATTATTAAGTCATTGGGCAATGGAGTCAAACAAGGTCATGATGAGTTCATCAATGGTTTCAAGAGCATCTGCAGGGAAATTTTAACTTGGTTGGTAGGTATTTGAGGTTGTGGTGGATGATGAGATGAACATTAAACTTGAGAATAAAAGCTAGTGAAGGGCAGAACTAAATCCTTGATAACTTTTTACACTAAGGGAGTTAGAAAATCATAAGCATGGAAAGAGAATCAAAGGAATAAGTGAAAACTAATCCATTTGATTTCAAACTGAACACAGATTATTATCCAAGACAAACATTCAAATGAAATTATATAAATGCAAGAAACTTATTTAACTTTCATAGATTCCATTATCAAGAGCAGAAAAACATTTAAGATGCACAAGTAGTTATAACCATAGAAGAAGAGAAAACTCTAAACATATAAAGTTACAGTTGTGAAGGTTCCTTGAAACAAATTCAGCTAGTAAAGGAAAAGAGCATGATTCAAACAAACTTCTTTGGTAAACCTAGGCGAAGATGCTTTAAAGAGTTAATTCCAAAACAAAGTATTTCAGTAGCAACAATATGCAGCGCTAGCCATAAATCATACTTGACACTAACTGATCTAAACCATTCAAGAAATGAACAAGCTAAGAAATTCTTAGAGAGAAAGAGATGGATTCCCTAATATATCTCAACAGAAGAAAACATTAAGGCAGTGAAGGACAAACATAAGTAAGGTGCCATCGGGAAACATTTCTTAATATAATTTTTTTTTCCTATTGCAACATAGCAAGATGGAAAACATAATGGAAAACTAGAAAACATAAACATAAGAAACACTTCACCATCAACCAAGCTTATAGATCCTGCAAATAGTCTCTCTCCATCAACAATCAAACCAGGGCATGCATGAGCTCCAAGACATCAAATTTTCATAAAAAAAAACTCCAAGAGACTATGTATTTGCTTCAGCATAAGTCATCAAAATCCAACTTTTACAATAAGTTCCAATGCAGTATTTGTGCTGCAAATGAGGAGGTGAAACTCTTCTAAGGTTCAAAATGTTATTAATGACAGAGTAAATACGTTCCTAGCCTTGAAAACCATGCAAGGCCTATGGTAGGAACATGTATGCATCTACTTCTCTGTTTAATAACTTTGTCTTTACTTTCTAAGGATAAAATAGGTGAAAATATTGACTTTAAGGCTTTATCCTCATCTTTACATTAACTGTTTTGACAGTTTAAAATATATTCTTTTGTGAAATAACTGTTTGTTGCCTTTACAGATAAAGAGTAGGCAAAAGGTGTCAGTTTGATTTATCAAGTGAATAAATACTTCCTTTCGAGGCTACTTTAGCCTAAATTTCCTCAATTTAATCCCTTAAACTGTGTTCTATGGCCTGATTCTTCTTTCTGCCTTCATAATCCTTTGTGTTGTCTTTATCTCCCTTTGATCTTCGACTTTCACATAATCTTTATGCACGGGTGTCTCTTTATGCGCTGGAGGGTTCTGACTGAATAATCAACGCTCATAAAACATTGACTAGACCTGGAGATTAACCCTGTTTGTCCCTTTCTGCATTTAATTAGGCCTCTGAGGATCATCACCCTCGGCCCTTTGTGACTTTTTCTTGACTATGGGAAGGTTTTTTATAATTTTAACCGCCATTGAAACCTGCAACAAACAACCAATAATTAAGTAAAACATGCGTTATATGGTTAAAACTACGAACAGAGGCTAGGCGAGGGAAGAGGATCAATGCAAAAGGAGATGAATGCATAGAAGGGGTGGTTTCATGATGGAATTGAAGAAAACAGGGTTTAATTTGAAACTGGGGCCAAAATGGCTAAAATGGTTTTAGGAATACCATAAGTGGTTTTAGCGCAAGGGATTAGTGGTTAACGGTATTGACCCATTTTAATGTGATACATGTTAGGGGATGACACGTGTCCCTTCCGAAACCACCATTTTTGCGTGAAAATTGCACGTTGAAATGTTTTGTTGGGATGGGCGCGAAAACAAGCGAGGACCGTCTGATCTGAGCAATGCAGATCGACGACGAGGAATGGATAAGATCGCAACACAGATGTGTGATCAAAAGGGTGGTAGGACCTCACTCAGACATCAGCTTTCTTGTCATGGAGCAGGGAGTTAGATCAGTAGGGTTGAAAGGTGAGAAATAACGATGGACGTTAGATCTTAAAAACCAGCAGTGGAGTTCTGATTTCGGGGGCAAAAGGTAAAGACGATCAGGGGAGTCCTGTAATTGTGATGCGCCGAATATACCAAGACCGTTAGATCAGCACAGAGATCAACGGTGGAGATCTTTTCTGGCGATGCGCATTGGCGAGGGAAAGGAATGGATGCGGAACTTCTGGAAATTACAAAAGTGCGATAGTCGTTAGATCTGGGAAGATCAACGGTCCTGATTGAATCAGGCTTCACATATCGGTGGTGAAAGCATAGGGGGAAGGGGATGGAAAAGGGAAGTTGCGACAGGCGATTCGTTGATGGCCGTTGGATCTGGAGGACGATTAACGACTGGGATCAAATCGGGAACTAGCCATCGGCGGAAGAGGAGAAAGGGGAAGATGGACACAGGAAACTACAAAATGCGATCGCTGATAGGCTTAGCGCTCGGTCTCGACGGTGGATCGCATGGAGGAAAAAGGGTTAGGGGCTTAAGGAAAAGGCGCTTAAGGCCTAAGATTTAAAAGAGTGGAATAGGCCTAAAAATGGAGGTTTTAAAGCCTTTTCAAGGATTCTGATAAGGTGCAAAAAGGGGTTTTTTAACCAAATAAAGGGTTTAAATGGTTTTAAGGGGGAATTTATAGGAAAATAAGGGATAAAATGGAGAAATAGGTAAAATGAAGGGATTGTTTTGGAGGAGATGAAAAGGTGGGAATTATGGTTTTGAAGGCAGCTTTCTTTTTTAATCAACAGGTTAGCTTGGAACGGGCTTGAGTGAAGATTTTTCAATGAAATGAATTCTTGGGGATAATGAACACAGTGAGGTTTCAAGAACTCACAATATTTTCATGAAATGTTGTTTCTTGCAAACTCGAAAGGACATTTAGCCATCATTAGGTATAACAGAATTTATAGATGGCTAACACACTTGTCATACACTGAATGGCCCAGAGAAAAGGAATATTCTTTGGAATATTCCTTTTTGTTGACTGTACATCCACCATGTTGACTGGGCATCCCAGTCAACCCTGTCACAAAATTTAACTATTTTTTATTTCAATCAGAATGGATATCTCCCTCATATGACATCGGTTTTTCAAACCATTCATGGTGTTGGAATCAGGAAGACGAGATCTACGCAACCATCCTAGTTTCAACCCAATCCTGTAACTTTCAATTTTGAAAAAAAATTATGAACTCCTGATCACTCATAAAGATCTCGCATATTGTCGCCAAGTGTGGATACTTCAGCAAGTATTTTTTCTCTTATCTCTTCGCGGTAGAACTATGCAGACAGTGCATTCTATGTTGTTGCACGGAGTTGTTCATTCTATTGCTCAAGTGCCTGTATGTTTTGCAATAACTACTTTTTCTCAACCACCAAGCACTTGTTGTTAGATCTGGTTGCTCCTAGAAAAGCCCAAATGGCATCGGAAATGGAATTTTGATTCTTGCTGGTGTCTACCATAGTCACCCTTTCACTCATTAACATAGGTGATGCATGATCATCTGGGAAATTCTTTCTTCGCGCTTGTACAATCTTCTTCTATAGCTCATCAAATGATAGATTGTAAATATCCATGACCAAATCATCATCAAGGGGAATCACCTCCCCTTCCTCACTCAGTGCTTGATCTGTGGCTTGTTGGGCCTCGAATATGCCCATGTTTTCGTCATCCAATACCACCATTCATGTCTTAATACCCTATGTTTTTAGCCCATTATGTACTCTAATTTGCCGCCAAATCATATTTTGTATATCAAGGTTGATTATCATTAGTTTTCTTCACCTCTATATGATTAAAGATGATTATTCTATGATTTACTTATGACTATTTTGTTAAGTATATTTATCATAGGGTTCCATCGTTGAAATCCTTCACAAGCCAGTTGAGTACGGAAATGCATAACTTAGGGCTTTGACGCTTTCGACATGCTTCCCGAGAAACCAAAAGAGGTTATTGTCAAAAATTATGTTCTAATACTTCCCAATAGCTTGGCTTTCACCCAGGTCACTCATTTCGGTCTCTAGAAGGAAATTAGTAAATTTACCCAAATCTGCAACAAATTTCAAGCTGCCAACTTCCCCCTCGATTTCCATGCAGTTGAAGGAGAATGAAGACATTATGGAAAATGGGTTTTGGTTGAATTATAGCAAATATATTATATCTAAAAAAAAATCTAAAATTATTTACGGTTCGGGAGATATGAAGAGTTCTTTGGGGCCCATTTATATAAAAATTTAGAAAATCCAGATTTGTAAAAATCTTCCAAACAACCTTGTTTTGGATTTTATGTACTTAGAAGTCAAATTTCATATTCATGGGGGTAAAATACAGTTGTTATATCAGAGCTCGATGATCTCTATGAAATCAGCCTCCACATCAACATATTATTCGCCTAAGGATGGAACGTAGTTGGAAGAAGTTATTAATGAACTGAATATGTAATTGAGATCAGATCTGTGAAATATTCAGATCCTTCAATTTTCCATGTAATGAAATAATTTCTATTTATGTGTAACAGTATCGCCTATAAAGGCCAGAGGAGATATTGAAAGTGCATTAGAGACTTTTACAATTTTAATTTGAAGCTTTGTTTCAGCGCCGTAATGAACAAGTGTTGATTTTAAATCTACGGGAGTGCCATTATGATGCATGTTTAGTTAACTGAGTTAAGATCTCTCTGTCACTATAAGTTTTATCCTTCCTAGTTGTGGAAAGGGCCCACCACAGTCTGGGAAGTTTTGTTCATTTGTAGGTATTTTTAATTAGTTGTGTGATTTTTGATTAGTTTTGATTTCAAATTTGCATTTTAAGTTCAATTAAATCATTTACATAATCATATTTCTTATTACAAGTTTTTTCTTCTGTGTATGACTACGTCCTTGGTGTAATTGAGTATTGTCTTCTCTTTTTCATGAATGTCCTTGTATGAACGTTTTCAGGAATCTTGTTTGTTGATTCTTATTCGCTGGAAGTATTTAAATTGAAATTGCAAAGATCGTTGTGACCAAATCAACAAGAATCTGTGAAGAATTTACTCCATCTTAGAATTATAATCCACATGTTAAAATGATTGAACATGCATCTATATTAAATTGAATACAACTGTGAATCCTCTGTTCTCATCTTCTAAATGCTAGCAAGAGATAATTGGATTGATAGAATGTGGAATCGATAGGATGATGTGTGTCGACAACATAGTTAAAGTTTTGAATTTTACACATATCCTTCACGAAATCGAATGATAGAATTCTGTGTTGAAATAATGTGGTCAAAGACCTCAAATTGTATGTATATCCCCACGCGGGATCGATCCTCACACACACGCACACACACAAAGATGTGTGTGTGTGTGTGTGTCTCATTCAAGTGATTACAAACAACATCCTCGGTTGAGAATTATTTTTGAATTGCTTTTGGAAAGTCTGTAATAGAACAGTGAAAATTTTTAGTGACAATGTTATTGATTGATATCAAATTTCTTTTGATAGTCTTAAGGGATTTCCATATTAGGAATTTGGCTTCTGTGATCCATAAATTGTGTATAAGAATTTTCGGTGAAAATCAGATGTAAGAAAATTTTGTCGACACGTTTCTAACCAGCCACTGTGGTTCATCATCAGGACAAGATGACAAATCTGATCAAGAAACATGTTTAAATAGATAGGGATAGCTCCAACTAGCCGTTGAAAAAAACGGCTAGTTTGACTCGAATGAGAAAATTGAATAAATTTTTTTTAATTTAAATTCTATTTTATATATATATACTATTTTAATTTAATATTTTTATTATTTTAATATTTTAAATCATATTTTATATAATTAAATTTCATTAATAGTTAAAAAAAAAATTAAGTTAAAAAATAATAAATATAATAATAAATAATAATAATAATAATATTCATTAATTAATAAATTTAATATTACTAAATAGGTAATTTTCAAATTAAATCATAAGGATAATACTAATAATAAAAATCATACTAATAACAATAATAAAATAAAATGAATAGACATGGAGAGAGGAACCAGGAATGAGAGAAGAGGAAACAACCAGAGGGAGAAAAGGGGAAGGGGGGAAAAAACAACTAAGAGTGAAGAGCAGGAATCCAACATCTGCTAACACTCCACCCATCATCTATGTTTAGGTTAACCAGCCTCCTTTCGATATATCTACATGTGTCATTTGATTATAGAATTTTGATTCAAGCATTTTTTGGTTTTGGAAGTGCCTTTTAAAAAAAGTCTATAGAGTAGTGAGTAAAATTCTGAGTGATAGTAATGTGAATGAGTGAAGTTTTATCCTTGAACATTAGAGTTAGGCCTGATAATTGTATGCAAGTTTAAAGATAGTTTTTGAAATAGTAGTTACAGTAAGGGTGTGTAAACGTTTCTAGTTTTAAAGTTGAGAGAAATTAGTGTTTTACATTAGGATTATGCAAGACTACCTATAGTTATTCTTTAAAAGTAATATTCATAGTACATTGTTGACATTAAGAGTTGCTAGGTTTTGAATTGGATGCCAGTTGAAGTTTTATTAATTAGTAGAATAGCAGTGTAGTATTTGGATTGAGTTTCCTTTGTAGTTAAATTAAATTTTGTTGCGTGACTGAGTTGCATAGTATTTTACAGTCATGTCTTTGCTTTTCAAACAGAGCTAGGCTTTGATGAGTTTTTTTTCTACAACAAGTTTTAGTGTTAATTTCATAAGTAGGCTAAAGATATTTGCATGAGTGATTTGAATCATATGTGAAACAAATTAATTTGTAGGTTCATATTTTAAGTTTTTTTTTTCCAGTGTGAATATGATATCATTTGATGGTGTGCAATCCTTCAAAGTCGGAGTGTTTTAAATAGCTTAAATTCTTGAGATTGTTCTCTTGAAATAAAGTCCTCTTTTCTAAAACAGGGTGTTCTTAAAGTAGTTGCATCTTTGATTTATTGTTTTAATAGTGAGTTATTTTCCAAGATAAAGCATTGTAGTTGGTTCATTCTCAGATTAGTCTGTGGCTTATGTTATCATAAGGGTTTAGTTCAAGAACAACTTTAGAGATTAGATCTTAGATTAGTTTCAAGCTTTAAATTTTTGTTTCAAGTTTGGTTTCAAAGTTCATAAAAGCGAATAGATTATGGATTTCCAGTTACCATAAAGATTTGGATTTTGAATGTAGAATGGGATTCTGGAGTTATCTAGTTGTAGTGTGATTTTTTTGCATGATTGAGTAATTTCTTTGTGTTTTCTTACAATTTGATTACAGTGATAACTTTGAAGTGAAAGATAGGTTTAATTTAAGTACAGATTATTTTTAAGTGCAGAAGTTAAAAATTGATTTCACGATAGAGTAATAATTAATAATTTAGCTTTGCTCCAGTTTGCATGATTTAGATATAGGTTGAATGATTTCATACTTAAATAGCAAGATGATTTTCATACTATATTTTAGGTTAGATGCCTCGATCCTAAATTCCCTACGCTTGCACCTCGAAGCTTACGAGTCTTGGATTGATAATTTAATGTTGGAAACTTTAAAAATATGATTTCCCCAACATGTCTGGAAGTGGTGGAGTTGAAATGGTTGCCTGAGGTGCATTATGTATCATGTCTACATATTCATTTAGTGGCTCCAATACCACTTCAATGTTCGTGATTTCAATCAACTATTCAAGATCCCTAGAAAACTCCTTCTCCTGCATCTGTTCATTCACTCCTTCTGCTGCCAACTGATCTTGTAATTGTTCCTCAACCTGTATAGGTGTTGTCTCTATTGTTGTGGCACCTTACCTTTCTTCCTGTCATTTCTTATGTATCTCCTCTCGATCTCTTCTTATAATCTCATGTTCTTCCTTCAAATCTTGTTCAGCTCGTTGCGCTCTCTGCACTGCTTCCTCTAAGCTTTGCTTCTCTCTCTTTCTCCACTCTACTCTTTGTTGTCGTTGTTCCCTTTTCGATTTTATTTCCAAAGCTAATTTCTCAGTGAGAGGATACTCTTTCATTTTATATCTTTATTCCTCTTCGGTATGGTTTGTTACCTACCTTTTTTCTTTTTCATGCGCTGGACAACTGGTTGTTGTTGTTGCTACTACTAGAACTATTGCCTCCTACAGAAGAAATTTAGAAGTCCCAGTTGTATTGATCGCCTCATGAGGTTGGGAGGAGTTATAATATTTTTTCCACGTTTCCTCCTCCGACTACTGATATATCATTCTCACCTAATTGAAGTACACTCTTGCACAATGCTCCTTGCAAATTCCTCTCGGATCATACAGATTGTAACTCTTTGTGTTGAACTTGAATTTGACCATGTCTTTGGCTTCAACATCAACGACCTTGATATTATTAATCTTGTATAATTTGGCCTGCAAATGAAGACATGGCCATGTGCCTTATTCGTCCTATGTAGTGTTGCTGATAGTCCTATGGAGAGGTGATAATCTATCTCTTGCATGACTAATTTTTTGGTGGCATATCTTGGTAAAAGGTGTAGTGGCTTCTGTCCGACGAATACTCCAATCAATGTTCCATCTGGTAAGGTGAACTAATTGGTGATCTCTCATATTTCCTCCATAGCTACTCGATACATGCAAGATGGGTCCTCCTGAAATATGAGCCTATAGAGCGGGATGATGAAGTGATAAGTAAGCTTCTCCATGAATTTGTGATGACTGCAATATGAGAGTATCCTACAATAGATATGTATGGAAGTGTGTCTCGGTTCCCATGTCCAATTAATGCCAAGGAACTAGTTCTATAGACTAATTTCATCGAGTAAGTGAACAGACATGTAGAACCGTGCTTGCTTTCCCTTGGTTTTATTGCAAGCTTTTGTCACATGGACTCTTAGCTAATGAACCAATAGGTCTAACCAATTGAACAACTTCCCCTCATTCACTACCAGGTTCAACAAGATAGCCCAACCCTCAAGAAAGGTCTTTGTGTCTAACTGACCATAGATTCTGCAAGCTATTATAACCAAAAGTTGATAGGATTTCCTAAGTGCTCTCGTATTGTACATATGGGTGGTTGTCTATCTAAACTTGGTTGGCTCCTTCGCCCAGCTCTTAATGATATATCTTGTGTTCGTGTAGTTGTTAATTACATAGAACAATAATTCCATGTTCTTCACTAGCTCAGGAAGATGATACATCTGTTTGAAGTCTCTTGCCAGGAATGTAGCAAGCTTCTACCTATTAGTGTTGTTCACTGTCATGGTTTCTACATTGATGTTTGATACAACCCAGATTATTATATCTTCACATGGGAAGGCTAGATACCTGCATGCAACCTTGTAAAGCCCCAACTGAATGATGCTAAGATACACCTATCAATCCTATGTGTATGCCTGAAAGTCCTTTGTGAAATCATATTTGATTTGTTTCCATGTCAGTTTAGATCCCTTCCTTAAGAACAACTGATTATCCGAGTAGACTAGCACGTTAACCGGAACTTGCTCAACTACTTCCCTAATACTACTTTCAATTATTTCCTTTAAGGAAACTCTCTTTGATGCCACTTTGAAAGTGACTGTTGGAGAGATTCTCAACAACTACTATCCCTGTGGGATAGAAAAGACATTGACAACAAGAAAATGTCAGCTATAAAAAAGATAAATTTCAATACATGTTTATGCAGTACACAGGGAAACTGAAAGGATGGATTGCACAATTTTTGGTTGGAAGATGGTCTAACTAACTGGGAAAACTATGCACTACACAGTTATGATAGTTGGTGTCAAAGTTGGTGGCTTGAGACTACACAATGTGCAGTTCAGCTTGGGAAGTGATTCGGGAGAGAATATGCATAGCGCAATCTCAATGGCCATGTATTTGGCTAAGGCTTAGAAATTTCTAATGTGTAGTAAGTCCAGCCCAATACTCTGCATTGTGTGGTTCTAGAAGCCAAGCTTGAAGCCCGAGCTTCCGTATTTCTCAATGCCCACCGAAAGTGTTTTGCCAAGGACAAGGTAGATCTACCTAAGTGGAAATGTGAAAAACGAGCAAGATTTGAGATCTTTGATGGTGAAGGAATGAGTCCAAATATTACTAATTGTTCATGAAACAAGAAAAAAAAGTGCAGTAAATTCAATAAATAAGAAGTCTCCACAACGACAACTATTGGTTTAAAAAAGTAGAAACCATGCGACACTTGTGAACAAATGAAAACTTAAAAAAACATTTATACTCGGCTCAAGAATGTTAAAATTCCAAAGATGCATGCAAAGAAAAAAATAAAAACAACACTTATGAAAGCCAAGCGCGTAAAAGAAACTAAAAAAATAAATGCAAAGCTCACCCGTAAAAGTGAAATGATCGCACCGAAGGTTCCTTGATCTCCTCCTCGAGAATGTTAGGAGGTCCAAGATCGAATGTAAGAATCAACTCTAGGGGTTTTAATTAAATATATTTTAGAAATTAGGTTTTATGACATGCATGACACAAATCGCGAAAATGCGACACTTGGAGGAATTAATAAAAACAAGAGTGTGCCTCCTTCCTAAGCATTAAAATATATCCCTAGACGCCTAACTTTTCACTTTTTTATTTTTCCTACTTTTTCCGGGAAACTTTTCGGCACCTCACTCCGGAAGGATTGCATAGTTTCGTGAACTAGTGCTCTAGGCTCAACAGCACTACATAGTTTATGAGCTCGGCTGAGGATTGTGAAGCTCGAGCCTCGCTGATAAGGCTTCCGTCATGATTGTGCGCTTATCGAGCTCAAGGCTTGATGCCGACATGATCGCACAATTTTGAGAAACAAGGACAAGACTAGCTTTATGTGTATCGAAAAATACCGAGAGGGGTGAATCAGTATTTACTGCATAATCAAATCTTTTTACTTTTTCATTCCTTAAAACCCATACACTACTTTACTTCAGTAAAGTAGCGTATATACGCGGATCCCCTTTATGAAACTTGCGTATACACAGAGATCTAGATATGTCATTAATTCTTCACTTAAACCATTCCATCATTTATTCTTCAGATATTCAATAAGCAGTAAACATGTGCAGTAAGAACAGAATAAACCATCACACAAAGCATCACACATGAACACCAGGATTTTTAGGTGGAAACCCAAGTTGGGAAAAAACCACCGCTGCAGTTGCTCAGCCTTCAAAATTTTATTATAGAGAAAACATATTACAACATATGTGCTGGCGCAGACTTGACCAGCACGCAGGCACCCACCTGCGCTCGTTTACCAGCCTCTCCTGGAAGGGAGCTCCAACCCCCTGACTCGTTTACCAGCCTCACCTGGAAGGGAGCTACGACCCCCCCGATCTCGTTTACCAGCCTCACCTGGAAGGGAGCTACGACCCCCTGACTGAAGGCTACAACCCTCAGCACCACCTTGGACCACGTTTCATCAATTTTCACACTGGATCAAACCACTTCAATAGAACACAACTTGCAGGCCACAATTCATCATATTTCCAGACCGAACCCTTTCCATACTTTTAAGCACAACCATACATCATCAACAGATACATATCAACATAGATCAGATAGCAGAAACACAGCAGAACAGATCAGATATTTCATACCCTTGCTTCAGCAAACCCTAGTTTGCATACGCGCTTTTACTTCACTGATGTCGCGTATATACGCGCTTCCGTCCACACAAACCAGCGTATACCTCAGTGTATATTTTATTGCGCATACGCTCTTTCTCTTCGCTGAAGCTGCGTATATACGCGCTTCCTCCGCGTCGAAGTAGCGTATAGATCTTCAATTATTCCAGAGCAGCATACTTCTTCAGATCAGATATTCAGTTCAGATTTACCCTTTCACTTCAGACAGATGTTCGCCTAGATGTTCGCCTCATCACGGATCTAGGCCTTCCATAAGCAGATCTAGTAAATACAAGTACACCAAATGTTTAGAAGTCCGCTTCATCATTCCTTCATAAGTGCATCATAGATTCGGATCTGTCCAACAAACCTTTACCCTTTCCATACGGATATACTTCATAGAAGTATTTATTCAAGTTCGGACATCTTTACTCCCACACTCATCATTTGCACAATGAATTTCTTCTCCTTATATGATTACCCTTTGTCGATACCATGAGCCCCTTTTTGTCTACAGGCACCAAAAACAATACCAGAGCCTTCAATACCCTGGGCTGATTTTGCACTTTTTGAGCGCTTTAGCCCATACGCGACTTGGAACGTTCTTTTCCGCGTGCATACGCGACTTCCCCTAGGCCAATCCGCGTATACCAAGAGACATACTCTTTTTCATCATACTTTGAGTACATTATGAAATCCTTTCTTCATAGCCTTCTGTACACACTGTAGAAACATCATATTTTCTTCATCAGGAACACATTCTCTTAAGCACAACTTCAAAGTAAGTTGCCATCATCTTTATCAAGTGGGTTGCCTTTCAGGGACAACACTCAATATCATAATATCAACAAGCATCATATCACATCAGATTTACATCATTTACCAAGTCCATCAAGTCAAGTATAACTTCATCAGGTGGATTGCCATCGAGGACAACATATGTCAACAGTCGCATGTCTTCATCTTCATTCAGTGGGTTGCCATCAAGGACAACATCCTGCATCATATTTCCAACAATCTCCCCCTTTGGACTTGATGGCAACCATGATGGTGTTTGGTTACCACAACAGATAGATACATTAAGAATACAATGACACCATGTCATTCTCCTTATTTTCCATGTCACTCTCTCCATTTTTTGGCATCATTCAAACACCATGACACTCTCCCCCTTTGACATCAAGGGCAAAGGGCACATCATTATCTTCATTCACACACCATGTCACTCTCCCCCTTTGACATCAAGGGCAACGGACAAAACCAGCAGATCAAAACCAACACACTCACCCCCTTTCTCCTCATGTAGAAGAAGCGTTCTGCAGATCTGATGTATATTGAAGTGACCAAGCTCCCCCTGAGTTCATGCTGAATCTTCAAACATATTTTCAATGAAGTACATGACTTTATGAAGTTCCTATCACCAATGACTCATACTTACATCAAATATCCAACCAAGTGGATTTACATATGCGACTCAAGTACCCAACCAGGTGGGTTTACAAATTTGACTCAGCTACCCAACCAAGTGGGTTTACAAACATGACTCAGCTACCCAACCAAGTGGGTTTACAAATTGACAAGTCCTTACTTGACTGAATATTACAATTTTACAACATGGGTCTCAACCAGACCTTTTCATCAAAGTACAAATATGAATTTTCATAATTAATACCAAAAAGACCTCAAGAGAGATCAGATATCAGAACCACCATAATGCCAGCAATGCATTATACTCAGCAAAACTAATGCTCCCCCTGAATCTGTGCAACCAAGCAATCTTTCCAAATGACTAAGGCTCCCCCTTAGTTTGTGCATCATGAAAACTTCCACCAACAAATCATCAAGGCATCTTCATCAAAACATTAGAAACAGAATTATGAGAACTGGAACACCACCAGAGATATCAAACAGTATCAGAGATACCAAACAGCATTGCAGCTGAGCTGAAAAGAGCTAAACCAACCAAAAATTGTCAGCAATTATTCACACGCGGTTTTCTGTGCAGGAACTAGCGTATATACGCGACTGTGTTTCAGGAAACCCGCGTATCCCAAGACATCTTCAAAATTTCGACCAGATCTGATTCTCTGTGAGGCAAAGACAGTGTTCAGCTTCTTTCTGAGACATTTGAATGCTTCCCTGGACTACAGATAGATAGAACGATGTAGTTGTGTCTTCAAGCGTTATCCAACGGTTGTGGCATCAGTACAATAGTAACCAAGCCTTCATATTCTATGCAGCATCAATACAATCTTTTGAAGAGAGATTCTCATATCAGAACAACATCAAGCAATCATCCATGTGGTCCAACATCATCAAGATCTTCAAGATTTGACATGAAGTAACATATGTAGGCAAAAGATCTCTCAACCATAGAACACACTCTGCATGATTTATTTCTGAATCAAATGACATCCAACTCATCCATGTGTGAGTACAAAGGATACTTATCAACAACCAGGGCTCAAAAACTCATCATAATAAATCATGTACCAAGACATCATCATTTGAGCATGAGTATCACAAAAACCAAAGAACAAGCAGTCATATTGCCAACAATACAATCATTAGTATTCAACATGCTGCTCCCCCTAAACCAATGCTCTTCCTTAGCTTGCAATCTGAAGCACCTTTCAACAGCACGTCATCAGCAACAATCTCTGCATGATCTGTCCTCATCTCTGAATTATAAGACTTTCCTCTCAACAACGAGTGCTCTTCATCATAAAGCAACCAGGCTTCATCCATAATGTTCAACACAAGAACCCATGTATCATTTCATTATTATGAGTATAACCAGAATAATGCTAACAGTGCAATCATCAGCAGTCAGACTGATGCTCCCCCTGGACCTCTGCTCCAGATCTTTAGTTATCAGATAAATTCTTTTATCATCAATACATACGCGACTGTGTCTGCTGAAACTCGCGTGTATACGCGACTTTTGTGAATATAACTCGCGTATGGAAAGTGTAATATAGAAAATTTTACACCTTCATCTCCTTCTGCAAATTTACCTTCTGTTCCTGTCTTTTCTTCACACCAGATACACTGTCAGAAATACATCTAACCAGAATAATCAAATCAACCATGAGAGTCATCATGCATTGCTCCCCTTGTGACGATACATTACTAAATCTCCTAATGTATCCCACATCATTCCTGCAGTCAATCAGAGAAGTAAGCTTCCAGAAGCAGTTGACTGCAGTAGGGTCTGAATTCCCTACGTTTCTGATCGGTCCTCCTTCTTTTTCCAAATTTGCTTGAACTTTCTATTTGAGTGCTGGAAGTTATCCACTTTCCCAGATCTGTTCATCCTGCATTCCTTTTCTACATGTCCATACTTATTACAAGCATAACATCTCATGTGGTCAAAAAAATAAGCATAAGAATCATAAAGAGTATTTCTAATCTTCCTCCTTTTGCAATCAGCTGCTTTATGTCCATACATGTTACATGAGAAGCAATATCCTCTGAAGAGACTAGAGTACCTTTCTGAGTAGGATCTGTTTGTTTGTGGCTGAAACAATCTACTTCTGCAATTTGTTGCAACATGCCCATAGTTATGACATCTAAAGCATTCAACATTATTGAATGATTTCCTTTGAGAATTCATGACTGTTGGTTGACCTTTTGTTTCTTTCAACACTTCAGGTTTTGCATTGTCTTCCTTTGAATCATTAGCATTCCCTTGTGAACTAGATTCACCTTTAATAGTTTCATGGAAACCAAGACCATGTTTGATAGCAGGAGACCTTTGATTACTCAGAATATTGTCCAAGATATTAGTACTATCATGAAACCTCAAAAGTTTAATCTTTTCTTCTAATTTACTTTTGAGAATGTTTACCTCAACCTCCAAGCCTTGGCATTGCTTGGTCATGCTTTCTTCTTTCCTTCTTTCATCTTCTACTTGATCCTTCAGATTTAGGATTTCTTCTTTCAACCAATTTCCGTTGTCTTCACATGTTTGCTGCAGCTCTTCATTCTTCTTGTTTGATGCTATGAGATCTTCTTTGAGGGAGACAATTTCTGCTTCAAGTCTTGCATTCTTCTTATTTGATTTATCCAAGTCTTCTTTGAAGGAAACGATTTCTGCTTCAAGTCCTTCCTTATCAAATGATGGTAGATGTTCCTCACTCTTCTTACTTGATGCTTCAAGTTTTGCTTGTAGAGAGATGATTCCAGCTTCAAGACCTTCATTCTTCCTTTTTGATTTTTCCAAATCTGTTTTTAGAGAAACGTTTTTTGCTTCAAGTCCTTCATTCTTCTCATTTGATTCTTCAAGTTCTGCTTGCAGAGAGATGATTCCAGCTTGATATCCTTTACTTCGATTGTATACATCATCGAACATCCTTTTCAGTTTAAAGCACAAAGATTTGGAGGCAGCGTCCTTCTCATTAAATATTCTTTGTTGATCTTTGATAACTTCTTTTAAATCCTCAACATCATTGCTTGCACAGATAAGATTACAAGGATCACAATCAGATTCATCTTTGTCAACTTCTGCTGTACCAGTTTTCTGAGACATCTCCTTATCTTGAGTATTTTGCTTCTTTGCCATGAGTACTTGTAGAGCTTGGTCAGAATCTTTTTCGGCTTCTTCTAGGTTGACAGCATATTCTTCACTATTGTTTGTACCACTAAGATCTTTCAAAGGATGATCCCAATCACTATCAGATTCATCTCCTTTGATTTCTGGTATCCATGTTCTCTGAAATATCTCCTTTCTTCGAATAGGCTTCTTCTTTTGCTTCTTTCCCATTGCGACGGATCTCCTTCAAGCGATCAAGCTTCTGCAGAAGGACCACGGCTCTGAAACCAATTGTTGGGAAAAATACTGAGAGGGGGGGGTGAATCAGTATTTACTGCATAATCAAATATTTTTCCTTTTTCATTCCTTAAAACCCATACGCTACTTTACTTCAGTAAACTAGCGTATATACGCGGATCCCCTTTATGAAACTTGCGTATACACAGAGATCTAGATATGTCATTAATTCTTCACTTAAACCATTCCATCATTTATTCTTCGGATATTCAATAAGAAGTAAACATGTGCAGTAAGAACAGAATAAACCATCACACAAAGCATCACACATGAACACCAGGATTTTTAGGTGGAAACCCAAGTCGGGAGAAAACCACCGCTGCAGTTGCTCGGCCTTCAATATTTTATTATAGAGAAAACATCTTACAACATATGTGCTGGCGCAGACTTGACCAGCACGCAGGCACCCACCTGCGCTCGTTTACCAGCCTCTCCTGGAAGGGAGCTACGACCCCCTGACTCGTTTACCAGCCTCTCCTGGAAGGGAGCTACGACCCCCTGATCTCGTTTACCGGCCTCACCTGGAAGGGAGCTACAACCCCCTGACTGAAGGCTACAACCTTCAGCACCACCTTGGACCACGTTTCATCAATTTTCACACTGGATCCAACCACTTTAATAGAACACAACTTGCAGGCCACAATTCATCATATTTCCAGACCGAACCCTTTCCATACTTTTAAGCACAACCATACATCATTAACAGATTCATATCAACACAGATCAGATAGCAGAAACACAGCAGAACAGATCAGATATTTCATATCCCTTGCTTCAGCAAACCCTAGTATGAATACGCTCTTTTACTTCACTGATGTCGCGTATATACGCGCTTCCGTCCACACAAACCAGCGTATACCTCAGTGTATATTTTATTGCGCATACGCGCTTTCTCTTCGCTGAAGCTGCGTATATACGCGCTTCCTCCGCGGCGAAGTAGCGTATAGATCTTCAATCATTACAGAGCAGCATACTTCATCGGATCAGATATTCAGTTCAGATCTAACCCTTTACTTCAGACAGATGTTCGCCTAGATGTTCGCCTCATCACAGATCTAGGCCTTCCATAAACAGATCTAGCAAATACAAGTACATTTCAGATCTAGAAGTCCCGCTTCATCATTTCTTCATAAGTGCATCATAGATTCAGATCTATCAACAAACCTTTACCCTTTCCATACAGATATACTTCATAGAGAAGTATTTATTCAAGTTCAGACATCTTGCTCCCACACTCATCATTTGCACAATAAATTTCTTCTCCTTATATATGATTACCCTTTGTCAATACCATGAGCCCCTTTTTCAATACCACGGGCACCAATACCATGAGCCTTCAATACCACGGGCACCTTCTTCAATACCATGAGCCTTCAATACCACGGGCCCCTAGATTTTCACTTTTTGAGCGCTTTAGCCCATACGCGACTTGGCACGTTCTTTTCCGCGTGCATACGCGATTTCCCCTAGTCCAATCCGCGTATACCAAGAGACATACTCTTTTTCATCATACTTTGAGTACATTCTGAATTCCTTTCTTCATTGCCTTTTGTTCACACTATAGATACATCAGATTTCCTTCATCAAGGACATATGATATCAAGCACAACTTCATCAAGTAAGTTGTCATCATCTTCATCAAGTGGGTTGCCTTTCAAGGACAACACTCAGCATCATATAAACATCATATCACATCAGAGTTACATCATTTACCAAGTCCATCAAGTCAAGAATAACTTCATCAGGTGGATTGCCATCAAGGACAACATATGTCAACAGTCGCATGTCTTTATCTTTATATCTTCATTCGGTGGGACATATATCCTTAGCAAAATAAAAAAAAAAATATTTCTTTAGAAACAAAACATGAATACTTTGATTTAAGGCAAACCCGGGGTGATGTGCGAGAGTTAGACGGAGGTCGGCTTGTGTTGTGTGGCTTAGAAAAAATTGCTAATGGAAAGAGCAAATGAACACAAGAAAAATTGAAAGATAAACATTAGTTAAAGCACGAATACCTGATAATGATGCAAGATAACCTCCTATGAAGGGAATTTAGGCTCTAAAATCTAAGCAATGACCAAATTTTAGAGGGTGGTTCTAGGCGCTACAACATTAGCGACACATTGGTAGAACTCCAACTCTTTAAATGAATCTCGTCTTCATATAAAATTGTGTCTCACCCTTCCAGAAGTATTGTTCAATTCATTGATTACCACAATTCCCTCACTTAGTATAAGCTAAAGTCATAGTCCATTTCTTCCTCTTCAATGGTAGAACACTAACAAAGCCAAATCAAACTAATTTGTTTTGATTGGGGATGAGGAGTATATGCACAAGTAAAAGAAAAATGTTAGTATTTATTTTCATCTATGGTGTTGCTCTACTTCCCGCAGGCCTTGACAGTACCCCGGTGGAGTCACTTCAAAAACACAAACATTTCTCCACTATCAGTGAGCCTAGACAGTACCCTGGTGGAGTTTCTTGCTTCACCTCTCTACGCAGTAATCCTTTCTCTTCTTTTGCCCTTTATTTCATTATTTTCATTTTTTAATTTTTAAAATAACTGTGCATAGGAACTTATTTATTTCATGGGGTGGAAGATGGATCCTAACTTACTGTGAGTAGAATAGGTTGTTCCTTCATAGAAGTATGTTTATGTGCATCTTTCACATACTTTTTAAGGTTTTCCTCCCCTCCTTACTCTACTAGACTAGAGTGACAAGGATTAAATGAATATATAGAATCGATTAGAGTAGACAGAACCAGTTAAAACCAAAACATCATGATTTCACCATGAATCTCTCCGATAACGAACATATTTTCCGTCAGAGTATCATCAACCAAAACAAGACAGCAAGATTCACGCAAAGAGAGGAAATATTATGAAGACCAAGTGTTGGTAGAAGAAAAAATTTCCTTTTGGATTTCACCATGATTGCTTCAGAAGCCAAACACGGTCTCATGCAGAAAATAACTTAATACTGACAAAAAATAAACAAAGGAAAGAAGAAAGACAAAAAATAATGATTGAAACAAAATCGAAGAAAATAAAAATGAAAATAAAACACTACTCCTACTCCTAACTAAGCAGAAAGTATTCCAACTCACGTAAAGTGATATTTCCAATGCAGTCACCAGCGCATTGGTAGGCCTATGTGGGTGAGGAATTAAATGCAAAGAAGGATATACATGCAAAACATGTAACAAGAATGATAAGACATTTCAAACCACAATGTTCAAAGTTTTAATGCACACAGAAAATAAACGATGAGAAGCACATAGAAAACATTATACAGACGTATCATGGTTTCGTGACACATCTTGAACCAAAGAATTGCAAACACAAAAATTTGAACCATGAAGACGAGCAAACATGAAGAAATAAATAAATATTTTCTTCTCCATGGTGCTCAACGAGTACGAATCCTCCAATGGATAAGCGATAGGATCATGAAAAAAATATAGAGGATGCGAAAACTGTAAATCAAAAATATTTTAACCATGTACAAGAGAGTGATGAGGATCCTCAAGCAATTCAACATTCTTATGATCAGAGGTGGATTTGAACTCAAGGCTATGAAAACCTGACATAACCATCATCTCGGGCTAAAGTTCCTCGACAATTTGAATAATATTTAACTCATCAGAATATAGATCATCAAATATTGATGGCTTAGAAAAATAAATAACAGGAAAAGTAGAATCGTGAGCAGCTAAAACAATGAAAAAGTCACGACAACCATGATCAGAAAGTTCAAGATCACAAACGAAGGTATCTTCATGATCTGATGAATTGTATAGAGGGAGATTTGGAAAAGAATAAATTTCACCATCTATGTTTCCAGAATGGTGTGATGAGAAGTTGGGAAGATCAGTGATAGAATATTCATCCTTTCTACATTTAAATGAAAAACTGACATTCCATGAATTCCACGAATGATTGGGAGTATTATAAATAGAATCAAAAACTGAAATTTCACATGATTCAATCAAAATGACAGAATCGCAGACAGTGTCAGGATAATGCAGAAGAGTTGTGGAAGAAAGAGAGACATCCTTCATCACAAATTATTGTTCGATAATGTACTCCACCACATACTCATCGCAAATGACATCACATTTTGGCTGCACAATAACAACTCCATTCAACACCTTATCCTCATGAACATCAAAGGAAGGATTTGGAACAGCAAAACACACAAACTCACAATTCGGAGGATCAAAGGGACCAAAGGGTGGAGGATGAGGTGAAAAATCTTCAGCACACTCACCGGGCTTGAGATCCAAAACTACGCAAGGATCGTGTGTATGTGGGGTGGGAGGAGATGGTGGTTCTTGAACAATTTTTTTGTGAATATTTTCAACCACATCCCACGACAATAAATTTTTTAGATGAAAATCAAACGGGAGGTTTCTTGGAATAACACCTATGTCTGTCACAGATTTAGAAGCTTTATGTGTGGGGTTCGATGGGTGTGATTTAAGAAATTGTAAATAATGTGGAGTAAGTGAAATTTGAAAAAGATGTATAAATATTCAGGTTAAGAAATCATTATCAACTTCATCTTCTATAAATTCAAAACAGAGATGTAAACAAAATTAAGAGAATGATGTAGTGATTCATCAGGTTATTTTCGCAATTTTGAAATTTTCTCACAGAGAAGTTTATAATCAAAGTCATCAAAAGCGTGAAATAGTTCTATGAAAAGTTGTTTGAAAGAGTGGATAGAGGAATCATTCAATGTGTAATAACATTACATTACATGCCCTTCGAACGTGAGAAAGAAAAACCAACAACCAACATCCTCATATCGGATGTTGCGCTTTGTGCAAAATTGAAGAAAACAATTTGTATTCTCGAATATGGTTGTATTACCTTTTCCATTGAATTTAATATGTGACAAGTCATTGATGATATATGTTGGCACTTGAAAATTGATTTTTTCTGGAAAAACATATCAGGTGTATGATTTCGGAAGAATTCATAAAATGAGTGCAGAAATTCAAAACAGACTTCAAGGGGTCAGCTTGTCATCTGACCCTCCTTCTAGCACCAGAAATGTTGATGGTCCTCAACCCACCAAAATTCTGGGGATCTCCCCGATATGAAGTCCCAAATAGACCTCACACCATTTGGAGTAGGAGTCCCAGCAGTGGGGTGTTTAATGATATGCCTTGGATTGCAAAAATGCATAGAGCATTGTATTGTGTCTTTGGTTAAAGTAAGTGTGTGACCCTGCGGAAATTCAATATGATGCATAAGCAATTATAACAGCAAAAGGGTGAAGGAAGTGAGCTACTTAGAATTCTGTAATAGTACAGACACAACTTGAAAGGACCACACGAGATGAAAATACATCACAAAAACTATCAAGTGGAGTAGTCCACAAGCTAAAGGTGATGGGTTAAAACATGATAATGCATTCAACCATATTCGTACAAACGAGAATGGAATAGTTCATAATCATATGCATAAGTTAAACAACATACATCACAAACATAACCATAATAGTCCAACTACATTTACAATATATGCGTGAAGACTTGACGACTCTAATTTTATTATAAGTGTTAGGTCTCTATATTACTAGTATAGTCCCTTATTGTTGTTATTGTAACCCCCTTATTGTTATTATTGTACCCTTGTAACCCCCATTTTATTATTATCAGGCCTTAAATTACTATTGTTAGGTCGGCTAGGATTACATTTCGTGGCCCACTAGGATTACATTATGGCCCCATGGACTCCCATATATAGAAAGGATTTTTTTTTAAATTGGATCACATCCAAGAATTTTTCATTTATGTAATGTATTGGAGGTTTCCCCCTCGAAGTGGCTCATTTCTAAGGCGTTGATATCTCTTTTCTTCTCTTTTTGGAGCTGGTTACACAACATTTGGTATCAAAGCTTTGGATTCTAGGGTTTCGCTCCTCCAAACAGGTCATCGTGGCACTTTCGCTATAACTTTTTTTCTACAAAGTTTCAGAAGAAATTTTTAGGGTGAAAAGACGAAATCTTGAGGAAGATTTTCTAAAAATTTCAGAGCTTGGTTCGCAATATTTTCGGAGATATCATTTGTGGAAGTTAGGTCTTTTTTCAGGCTCCTAAAAAGGTCATCGTGGAATTTGCGCTATAACGTTTTTTCTACGAAGGTTCAAAATCTGAAATTCATATGGTGAGAAGCTGAAATCCTGAGGAAATTCGTCAAAAAATTTCAGAGATTGGTTTGCAATATTTTTGGAGATATGATCTGTGGAAGGTAGTGCTTTTTCAGGCTCCTAAATTTCATTTCAAAGAGGTGATCGTGGGAAAAGTTCAATAACTCTCTCTCTGGGAATCGGATTGGAGTGCCGTAAAAAGTGGTTGCAAGTACATAGACTGTAGTTTAGTGGCTATCAATTTCAGAGACAAAGGATGAAACAGTGACATGTGGCAAGTCGTACAAGTTCGCTCTACTGAACCAGTCCATAATTAGGTCATTGTGGGAGATTGGACACAACTTTGTCTTGGAGAATCCAAATCAGGTCAGACCTGTGGCATTTGAAAGATAATTCAGAGGGCTACGTCGGTACCAAAATTCAGATATCAAGTTCTCGTTAACCGCGTAGATAATCCAATTTCAATATCGAGCTCATCAAAAGCAAGAAAAAGGTGTGTATTTTTTTTTTTCCGAATTGCATAAGTCTTGTTTGAAGAATCAATTTGAATTGATTCCAAGGGCATATTGTAGAATAGATATCAGTATTGGGTTCTAAAAGATGCCTCGTAAAAATAATTCAACACCCATTAAGCCTTCAGAAGGCTCTACTATGACTCATGAATATGAAGAATTGTAACATGATCTATCAAAATTACAAGAGCAAGTGCAACAAATTTCACTCTCGCAAAGAGAAACAAAAAATGAAATGGAAGTTTTGAAGAAAGGCATGGAAGAGAAGATGGATGGTTTGAAGAAAGGCGTGGAAGCTAAGATGGATGGCATGGAAGCTGGCATGGAAGCTAAGATGGATGACATGAAAGATAACATGGAAAACAACATGAAAAACATGAAGAATGATCTAAAAGCAGACATCGAAGGTTTGACCAAGTTGATACAAGAAATGTTTCCTAATGGTGAAAAGATAGTAGAAGAACCTCATGATGAGAACAAAATAAATGTTAATCGTGATTTCATAAATTCTAATGTTGGCGGGAAGAACCATCATATTCCAAAAATGGATATGAGGAAGTTTGATGGAAAGGATCCTGTAACATGGATACTACAAATGGAGCAATATTTTGATCTCCATAATGTGCAAAACACACAAAAGGTACGCATTGCAACTTTACATTTAAAACAAAATACATTTCTATGGTATCGATGGCTTTGATCCCGTAAAAAAATTGTCACTTGGTCAATTTTTACGGAGGAAATGATAGCACATTATGAGGATACAAAGAGCAACACCTTCTTTAGCCAATTGATAAATCTCAAACAAAAGGGTTTAGTGGGGCAGCACATTGAGGACTTCCAAAAAATTGAATATAAGGGTAACTAATATTCCAGAGGAACACAGGATTGATCTCTTCTTAGGTACTCTAAAGGATAACATCCAACATGAAGTTCGTGTTTTGGAACCTGATTCATTGGAGAAGGCATTCAGGTTGGCAAGAAAAGTTGAATGTAAAATTATGGTGGCAAGGAAGCCTACCACTCAATTCTATAAAGAAGGAAGTGTTGCTACGTCTAGATTTCCACAACCTACAAGGTTGACACCACAACAATTGGAAGAAAAAAAGAGCAAAAGGGCTTTGCTACAGTTGTGATAGAAAATACACTAAAGGTCATAAGTGTGCTGAGAAGAAATTATTTTACATAGATTGTGAAGAGGAAGAAGAAAATGAACAAGAAGAGGATATACACCAGGAACCAGCCCTAGAAGAGGAAGAAATGAATCCGACCATATCGTGTAATGCACTGGCAGGAATTACCACTCTTCAAACTCTCAAGATAGCAGGACAAATCAAGAAGAAAAAGGTAATAGTGTTGATTGATTCAGGTAGCACCCATAATTTTATTCATTGTAAGGTAGCCAAGGAATTAAATTGTTTCCTACACCCAGCACCAGAATGTCAAGTGATGGTTGCAAATGGAGGAACTATAAATTGCTCTGGAAAATGCCATAATATCAAGCTAACCATGGGGGAATATGTATTGACTAGTCCAATGCTTTCCATTCCCATGGGAGGTGTTGATGTTGTACTAGGAGTACAATGGTTACAATCTTTGGGGACGGTAGCTTTTAATTTTCAAGAACTTTTCTTGAAATTTTTTTCAGAAGGAAAGGAAGTCGAATTACGGGGTATTGCGGGGAAGCCAGAAAGGATAATAAGCTCTAATGTCATGACAAAGCTTCTAAAGAAAGAACAGCGAGGCGTAATTGCACAATTATGCTCACTAGAAGTTCCAACATCAAAATCATCTATTTCTGCAGATCTCCAACAAGTCTTCGACAATCATTCCAAGGTGTTTGAAACTCCCAAAGGACTCCCACCTATTCGTGATCATGATCATGCTATTCATTTGATTCCAGGAAGTGTTCCTCCAAACATCAGGCCTTATAGATATCCTTACTTTCAAAAGAGCGAAATTGAACGTATGATTGCAGAAATGTTAGAGGCGGGTATAATTCAACCTAGTCAAAGTTCTTTCTCTGCTCCTGTAGTATTGGTACACAAGAAGGATGGATCATGGCGCATGTGTCCCGATTATAGGGAGCTCAATAAGCTCACCATTAAAGATAAATTTCCCATTCCTGTGATTGATGAATTATTGGATGAATTACATGGAGCAATTTATTTTATCAAGTTGGATCTTCGTTCAGGATATCATCAAATTAGAATGAAGACCGAAGATATTCCAAAAACAACATTTCGAACTCATGAGGGTCATTATGAATTTTTGGTCATGCCTTTTGGCCTTACCAATGCACCTTCTACATTTCAAGGGTTGATGAATTCCATTTTCAAACCCTTCCTTAGAAAATTTGTGTTAGTATTTTTTGATGATGAATTAATCTATAGCAGGTCTTGGAAGGATCATGTTGAACATGTTGACACGGTGCTCAAACTATTGCAGGAGAAACAATTATATGCAAAAACATCCAAATGTTTCTTTGGAGTACAAGAGGTGGAATATCTGGGTCATATTGTATCTCACGAGGGTGTTAAGGTAGACCCTAACAAAATTAGAGCCATTAAGGAATGGAAAGTCCCCACAACCATAAAGCAGTTGCGAGGATTTCTCGGGTTAACAGGGTATTATCGCAAGTTTGTTAAGAATTATGGGAGAATAGCAGCACCTCTAACAACATTATTGAAGAAAGATGCATTTTCATGGACTCCTGAAGCAACTAAGGCCTTCGAACATCTTAAAGAGGCAATGTGCCTAGCACCGGTCTTAGCTACGCCAGACTTCACAAAAACCTTTATTGTGGAATGTGATGCCTCAGGAAATGGAATTGGTGCAGTTTTAATGCATGAAGGAAGACCCATTGCTTTTGAAAGTCGTCCAATCAAAGGAAAGTATTTACAAAAACCTATTTATGAGAAGGAAATGTTAGCAATACCGCATGCACTAAAGAAATGGCGAACTTACCTAATGGGAAGACACTTCAAGGTAAAAACTGATCATGATAGTCTTAAACACTTTTTGGAACAAAGACTATCTTCAGAAGAGCAGCAAAAATGGGTCACAAAGATGTTGGGTTATGACTTTGAAATAATCTACAAAAAGGAAAGCTTAATGTTGTTGCAGATGCACTCTCAAGAAAGAATGAAGAGGTGGAAGCATTGCTTTGTGCCATTTCTATTATCCAACCAGATTGGATAACTGAAGCAAGAGATGAATGGAAGAAGGATAAAGATGTATGGACACTCATTCAAAAGTTGCAGCAAGATCCTAGTACATCTGATACATTTAGTTGGAAAAATGATTCCTTATGGTACAAAGATCGCTTATATCTCTGTAAGAATTCCCAACTAAAACAAAATATTCTTCTGGAATTGCACACTTCTCCTTTAGGAGGACACTCAGGATTTTTAAAAACTTACCACAGGGTGACGAAAGAATTTTTTTGGGATGGCCTTAAATCTGATATTCAAAAGTTTGTGGTGGAATGTTTGGTTTTCCAGCAGAATAAAGTGGAAACAATTAAGACCCCGAGACTTCTACAACCTTTATCCATTCCAAGTCAATGTTGGGAGGAGATTTCAATGGATTTTATCACAGGTTTACCTAAGTCCGAAGGAAAGAGTGTCATCATGGTGGTAGTTGATAGACTTACCAAGTATGCACACATTTGTGCATTATCTCATCCATTTAAAGCAAGTACAGTTGCTACTACATTTATGGACAGAATTCAAAAGCTACATGGAAGCCCAAGGGTTATTGTGAGCGACAGAGATCCCATTTTTACTGGAAATTTTTGGAAGGAGTTATTTTCTTGTTTGGGTACACAATTAGCTCATAGCTCATCTTATCATCCTCAATCTGATGGTCAAACTGAGATAGTAAATAAATGTTTGGAAGGATATCTTCGTTGTTTTGTATCCGATAAACAAACACAATGGGTCAAGTGGTTACCTCTTGCTGAATGGTGGTATAACACTTCCTTCCATACTGCAGCAAAAATGACCCCATTTATGGCACTTTGTGGATATCATCCACCATCCATCACATCATCTTTAAGGGAAAATTCGAAGGTTCAAGCAGTGGAAGATCACATCGAGCATCAGCAAGAAGTTCTCCAACTCTTAAAGGATAACCTGAATTTGGCACAAAATAGAATGAAACAACAGGCAGATCAACATCGCAGCGAGAGAAGTTTTGATGTAGGAGATTGGGTATTTTTACGGCTACAACCATACAAACAAATGTTCCTCAAGCAAGCTAAGAAGGATAATAAATTATCGCCAAAGTACTATGGTCCTTACAAGGTGTTGCAAAATATTGGTACTATGGCATACAAATTGGAGCTTCCTGCTTCTTCACGAGTGCATCTAATTTTCCATGTTTCATGCTTAAAGAAGGTTATAGGTGAAAATCTTCCAGTTCAAACAATATTGCCAGAACTTGATGAGGAAGGAAAATCATATTGGAACCTGAAGCGGTCATGGAAACAAGAACTCGACAGCTACGGAATCGATCAATTTCAGAGTATCTCATCAAGTGGAAGAACTTACCCACTGAAGATTCTACATGGGAGGATGAGAATTTTATACAGAAGCACCCAGAGCTACTCAAGTGTTGAGGACAACACCTTTTTGAAGGAGAGGGGCATGTTAGGTCCCTATATTACTATTATAGTCCCTTATTGTTGTTAGTGTAACCCCCTTATTGTTATTATTGTACCCTTGTAACCCCATTTTATTATTATTGTGCCCTTAAATTATTATTGTTAGGTCGGCTAGGATTACATTGTGGCCCACTAGGATTACATTATGGCCCCATGGACTCCTATATAGAAAGGAGGTTTTGTAAATTGTATCATCCAAGAATTGTTCATTTATGTAATGTATTGGAGGTTTCCCCCTCGAAGTGGCTTATTTCTAAGGCGTTGATATCTCTTTTCTTCTATTTTTAGAGTTGGTTACACAACAATAAGTGAAAGTTCCATCTATACATACAACATGATGAACCACTTGCCCAATAATGGAACGTGAAGTCAAAAACACCTGCTCCTCCCAAGGAAGTATACTCCCTCTATGCTATGGAGAAGCCAAGGCTGACTCAAAACTTCAAATCCTTCTCTAAGCCTAAGCCTAGCGAAAATCTTGGCTCCCAAAAGCCCCTTACAAGAGTTATGAGGATGTATTGATAACCAAAGCAGGGTGACTCTTGGCATGCCCCTTTGGAAACTCTTGGACTCCCCTCATGAATCCTCACATTACATATCACTTTTCACATTTTATCATGGACACATGGAATTTCACTCATATAATAATTACAAATAATATTACAATTTACACTTGTACCCACATAAGACAAAATAGGGTAGAGACAAATTGAAAGCCTAACAAGACAAACTACTATGATGGATCTTGGATTTTTTGTCTCTCAGTCACACATTCATACCAAGCTTGGTACTATGCAATGGTCTCCCTAAAGCACAATATATTGTTAGGCTGGAAGCGAATTCTTGCCTCTAATGCATCCGGGTACAATCGCATGGAAATAGACTTCACTTCTTCTTCAATCAGGTGCAACATCATTTTGATCTGAATCAGGACACTGTTACAGGTATGAAAAGTATCTCTGTTGATATCCATGTCCTCCTAGGTGGCCTCCTACTCCAACTCCTTCAGGTACTAATCAATCTCCTATCGGAATTTCTACTTGTGTTTAGCCTCGGTGAGTGTACCAATTGATGGTATATGGTGGGTTCTCACCATAAAATACAATTTTTCTTATATTCGTTCATATGTTTCCGATGAATGAGGCGAGCTGCTTGTTGTTCTGGATCACTGTCCGAACTTTGGCTTTCTCTAGATCTGCATGTGGCTTCATCTTCTTAACCAATGTAAGTAGTGCGGCCTTGTATCACATTGTCCACTCATGTATGGAGGTGATGGAAGGTTATAAATTATTAATTATCCTGACAAACTATCTTCTCTGTCATTGCAAGTCATTTAAGCGAACAAATACCTTATCTACGGTCACATAATCCTCATAAAGGTCTCGCATAGTGTCTCCAAGTGTGGATACTTCAAATAAGTGTCGATGATGTTATCTCTTCACAACAGACCTTGCTCGGTCGCCTTATTCTATGTTGATGCATGGAGTTGATGGAGTTTTTCATTCTCTTGCCGAAATGTTTGTATGTTCTGCACTAAATTCTTGTTCTCGTCCACCAAGCACTAGGTGTTGGATTTGTCTACTCCTGCAAAGGCCCAGTTGCCATCGGCAATGGCATTTGGATTCTTGTTGGTGTCTACCATGATCACCCTTTCTCTCATGAACGCAGGTGATGCATGATCATCCGGGAAGTGATTTCTTTGCGCTTGTACAATCTTCTTCTGTAGATCATCAAATGATAGATTGTACACATCCATTTTTGGCTTATCATCAAGGGGAACTATGCCACCTTCCTCACTTGATGCTTGCTCTGAGGCCAAAGGTGGTGGAGTCTAAATGGTGGCGTGAGGTGCGGGTCGAATCAAGTCCACATCTTCATTTAGTGGCTCCAGTCCCACTTCCATGTCCGTGAGTTCAATCAACTATTCAAGATCTTGAGAAAAATCTTGTTCTTGCATATTTTCACTCACCCCTTCTTCTTTTCGCTAATCTTGTATCTTTTATTCAACCTGTATAGGTGTTTTCTCTTCTGTCGTGGCACCTTTCCTTTCTTCCTCTTCTTTATTTTGTCTCTCCTCTTTTTCTCTTCTTCTAATTTCTCGTTCTTCCTTCAACTCTTGTTCTTCTCTCTGTGCTCTTTGCACTGATTCTTCTAAGTATTTCTTCTCTCTCTTTCTTCCGCTTGCCTTGCTCTCCGTTCCCTCCTTTCTTCACTTCACCCCAAAGCTTCTTTCTCAATGAGATAATATTATTTAAATTTCCGTGTGTTTTCCTTCGTGTCTACTACCTCTCGCTTTTTTTTGTCACACATCGACCACTTCTTGTTGTTGTTACCGCGACCGGAACTACCGCCAACTCGAGGAACAACTTGAGAAGTCACTACTATATTTATCGACCACGGAGCAAAGCTCGGGAGGAGTTATAACAATTATTTCATGGCTCCTCCTCTGACCATTGATATATCCCACTAACCTAGTTGAAATACACTCTCGCACAATGTTCTTTACGAATTCCCCTCGGATCATACAAATTGTAATTGTCTGTCTCGAAATCGAATTTGACCATGTCTTTGATTTCAACATTTGCTTCCTTTAGATTATTAATTTCATATAATCTAACCTATGAAGGAAGAGATGGACATGGGGCCTTCTTCGTCCTATGCAATGCTTCTAAAAATCCTCTGGAGAGGTGATAATATATCTCTCACATGACCAAATTCTCGGTGGCATATATCG
>JAXQQM020086254.1:0-29452 GCA_034641835.2 Pinus albicaulis | reverse complement strand
TCAAATTTTTCGATGACTTATCTGTGATGAGGTCAGGATGATTATCTCTTCGGTCACTTGATCCGGAGATTTCTGCTGGCAGGTCCGAGTACATGTGTTGGGTAGTATTTTAGGATTTCTATAAGAATGAATTGATTAGGATGCCGTTCTTTATCAATTTAAAAGGACATTTCCTCTTTCCAAGATCTTCCTCTGGGAATGCATGTGATTCCTTTTATGGAAGTTGCGATCGGGTGTCCTTCAACACATCTGATTTGTCAGGAATATTTATCTTCATCGGGATTGAATATTAAAGTTTTGTAGCACCTCTATTAGATTTATGATTTTTCTCCTTCTGTGGAGGCCTTCTGTCACCTATCAACGGCCTTGTGCTGAGTCCTGACTTATTAATGAAGCACGGGATTCTGAGTTTTAGATCGACTGAGATTGAGGGCATTTAATTGCTTGGTGCTGAATGATCCCTGACCTGTCAGCTCATGTGGACTGCCACCTGGGTATGGAATGGCATATTTGGCTATCGGGTTATTTTAATTAGGGTTGACGATCATGTGATAGAATGGTGAATGGCAATATGCTTCAGGGGAGCCATATCTTTTATTAATATTTCCATTAGATTTTGCTTTATGGTGGTTTCTGACAACGTTTTCTGATCATATTGGGAGTTGAGTATTTCAAATTGGTGGAACAGTGGCGCACTACTGTTACAGCTGTACCATTGACAGATCAATCTTTTGGCGCTCTTCTTACATGCCTCGCTGTCTTCACAAGGTTTTAACGTCAAGGAAAATTTAATGTCCTCACCGACTCTAGCAAAGTCGTCATTTGATCAAGAGATAGAGGAATTTATCATCCAGGGTGCTCTGGAAAACAAAAATCCAGTATCCAGTGATCCCCAGGTGGGCAGTAAGAGGAATTCACGCAGAAGACGTCGAAAGATTAAGAAGAATTATTTCAAACAAAGGATGGAGATAAGTGAAATTTATCTGGATCATGAAGATATGCTTAAGAGGGTGGCAAGTTTACAAAAAAGAGTTGTTACAGGTCGCTGGATGTTTCCAGACAATAGGGAGATAGATACTGCAGTATGGATCAAACAACACTGGAGCCCCATCATTGGATATACTCCGAATGTAAGCTTATTAATCAATGGGTGGTTTTCCTTTCACTTTATGGACCAGTGCGATGTATATAAAATCCTTAACAGGATGTGGGTCAGAGGACGTAGTTATATGCAATTGATTCCATGGTATCTGGGCTTCAATCCTGTAATGGAAGCACCGCGTAGCAGGATTGTATGGGTTAAGCTGTCGGGTTTGCCTTTGGAGTTTTGGACCCTAAAAGCTCTGAAACAAATTGGAGATTCCATAGGTACAACTAAATATATTGATCCTAGCATCAATGGAGCAGCTGACAAAAGAATTGCATGGCTACTTGTGGAGGTCGAATTTGTGGGAGGTTTGCCTGGGGATGTAGACCTCCTATGGGGGAACAGACGTCATAGACAGCGTATTGATTTTTGGGGTATTCCCTTCAGATGTCTGATTTGCCACAAAACGAGACACCTTCGGGAACAATGCCCTTATCGCACTCGTAAGGTGCGTTCAGCTGAAGCTGTCTACAAGGCTGATGGGACCAGGCTAAATCAGGCTACTGCAGGCTCTCCGGGCGGTGAAATTCCAGGTAATCTATCACCCTCTCCTTCGGAGGATGACGCTTTTGTATCCGCTAATGAGAATGTTGATAGGCTTGTTCCGACTTTGGATGTATCCAATAGGAATCTGTTTCATCTTTCCCCTAATGACCAAAATAGGACCCTTTCACCTGAAGCCTATAAATCTTCCTCGGCTGTTTTGTCCGGCCTCCCCATTGTGCACGTACCTCCTTTCAATTCTACTGCCTTTAACTCTTCACAGGAGCTCTCTCCACCGGTCCTACATCATGAGAAAGCTACCAACCTTTCTTGTCCTTCTCGTAGTGGTCTCTTGGAACAGGATCCGCCGTTTCATCAATCTGTGACCTATTCGGTAGGAGGTCCATCTGCTCCATCCTCTTCTACTGCGGTCCGTCCTTCCATGACGCAGGCCTTTTCTGATCCTTCTGATGCTGTCTCCCCACCTGAATCCCCTAGGAATTCTGTCGGGAGTGACATCGAGTCTCTTTTGCGCAACCCTAATTTCGATCTTGCTGCTCTGACGGTTTTTGATAGGCCCCCTAAGGATCCGAAATCCCACGAATCTCTTTCTAAGAAAGCAAATGTCACTATAAGGAAAAAATCAAAGAGCACCAAGAATCTGGGCAAAGGGAAGTTCAAGTCCATCTCTCTGTTCACTGAAGGAGAGGACAATCTCTCTGACATTCCAATATCGGTGGGGGACGTAAATTGGGATGTCTCGCAGGCGCTTAGAGCAAGCCAACCGGACATGGGTGCGCCATGAATCATATTTTATCACTGAATATTCGGGGTATAGGTGATGGCCCCAAATCGCATTGCCTATGTGAACTGATTTTTTACTGTAAGTGTAGTATTTTTTTGGGTCAGGAGACTTTGAGTTGACGGGAAAAAGCTATTAGGACCTTCCTAAGCTTCAAAGAAGGGTGGTATGCGGCGGCTATTGATTCTTACAGAGACTCTGGAGGATTAATTGCTATATGGGACCCAGGGTGGTTTAATTTCAAAGCTTTTAGTTTCTCTGGAGAGATTCTTCTCTCTAGTCATATGAGAGGGATGGTGGAATCTCTCAACATTATAAATATATATGCACCATATGCCGGAAGACAATCATTCTGGACCAAGATGAGGGATTCTGGTATTCTGGGATTGCCAAATCTGATATTGATGGGGGACCTTAACATCACTTTACAGTCTGATGAAATATGGGGTAATGAGGCACGAGGGGATCCACTGTCAAATTTCTTAAATGACATGTTTTTTAACCTACAGATGATGGATATTAGACCCTGTCCGATGATGCCCACATGGACAAATAAGAGGAGAGGGGGAAAATATATTGGAAAGCGTTTGGACAGGGCTCTGGTTAAAGATAATCTCATTGACAGATGGGGACTCCCAGATCATCGGTATTGGTCTCGGATGTATCGGACCACATGCCCATATCTATATCATGGAGTGCATGGCGCATCATGAGGGGAATCCCTTTCAAGTTTAATCGAGTTTGGCTCGACGATGATGATTATACCAATATGGTTAAAACAATTTGGAACGAGGATGTAGATTTTGACGATCTCCAACCTATAGACAACTTTCATCACAAACTTCAAAGATTAAAGGCTGCATCTAAAAAGTGGGAAATACAGAAAAAATCTTCCCTCAAGGCTGAGCTTGTGGACATCAAACAACAGATGGAGAATATATATAAAGGCTTTGTAAATAAGGCTCCGGTGGAGGCGACACATATTCTCCTCCAACAGCTTGGGAAGAGAAAAAGAGAGATTGAAGAGATTGAAGAGACTACTTGGAAACTCAAGAGTCGGATTGATTGGCTGAAGGAGGGGGACCTCAACACAAATTTTTTTCATAAATATGCATCTGATAGAAGGAACAGAAATGCGATCTGGAGGATAAAAAGATCGGATGGTACTTTTGCCATTTCTGCTGAGGAGATACAAAAAGAGGCATTCTCACATTTTTCGGACTTTTATCAAAAAGAACAGTGTGTTGCGCCGGAAAACCAAACATGGTTTTTGAATCATGTCCCGAAAATATTTGATACGACAGCTATCGAAGTCCTCGAACAGGAGATCACGGGGAATGAAGTGCACAGGGTCCTGAAAACTTTTGCACATGACAAATGCCCGGGGCCGGACGGGTGGCCTGCAGAATTCTTTATTTTCTTCTTTGATCTTATTGGTGAAGAGCTTACGAAGGTGACCGAAGTGATTAGGAAACGTGGGCATATGCCTGCAAACTTAAACTCTACCTTCATAGCACTCATTCCAAAGGTGGCGGATCCGCAATCTTTTGCTGATTTCAGACCAATTGCTTTATGCAATTTAATATATAAGATCACTTCTAAAATTATCTCTAATCGTATCAGATCCATCCTTTCTGAACACATCAGCCTGGAGCAATATGTTTTTCTACAAGGACGATCGATTCACGATGTGATTGCCATCGCTCAAGAAGTTTTACATTCTGCCCATGTTGGAAACAAGGAAGCTTTGATTATGAAGGTTGATTTGCACAAGGCATACGATTCGGTTGACTGGTCATACATTCGGCTTCTATTACTTAAGATTGGTTTGCCTCTCAGTATTATTCGATGGGTCATGTCATGTATATCTACTGTTAGATATGTTGTGCTGATTAATGGGGTACCCACGCTCTTCTTTCATGCTGCCAGAGGTCTCCGTCAGGGTTGCGCCCTCTCTCCTCTCATCTTCATCCTTGTTCTTGATGGATTTAGTAAGAGTTTACATTATGCAGAACAACTGGGTTATATAAAAGGCTTTTCCTTTTCTGATTCTATTTCAACCAATCATTCGCTCTTTGTTGACGATATGCTGCTATTTGGATATCTCAATAGAAACCATGGGCTTCATATTCACTTGCTTCTGATTTGGTTTGAATCTGCCACTGGTTTAGGGATGAACAAAGGAAAGTCTTTTCTTTTATATGACAAAGGTGATAGTCAGGAGATTCATTATGTGGCTGATTTATTGGGGGTTCATTCTCAGCCCATTACAGAAGGATTCAAATATCTGGGATGCTTTTTAAAGCCCTGTGCTTACCATTGCAAAGATTGGATGTGGCTAGTTGATCGTTTCAGATCTCGTATATACAGATGGACCCATAAATGGTTATCTATGGGAGGTAGACTCATCCTTATCCAGGCTATTTTATCACAATTGATGGTATATTGGGGTCACCTCTTCTATTTGCCTGCCAAGATTGTGGAGCTGATAAACAGGATAATTTTCCAATTCTTGTGGGGGGGCTCAAACATGGATAAAAAATATCACCTCTGTAAAATGGAAATCATTTGTAGACCCATTGATTTTGATGGATGCGGAATTCTAGACACAAGAGTCTTCAACATCGCTCTATTAATCAAATCCTTTTGGCACGCGATCAATGGAGATAATATATGGAGTGCCATCATAAGGTGTAAGCATATTAATGGTGATATTTTACATCAGTTGTTATGCAGGGAGATCATATGTCCACCCAATATTTCAGTCATATGGTGCGGTTTCAAAAATATTTTTACTTATATATGTGATCGGATGACTTGGAGTTTTGGCGATGGGGGAAAAATCCCAATGGCTTTCAAAAACATCTCAGGTCTATCAAAAGTTTGTACTATTTCCCCTCGGCTATTTCAATGCCTCTCTCAACGGGGGTATATGGTATTATCGCAGACCATTTCTGAATGGACATTAGGAGCGCCATCTTTCAAGAGTGCAACATTATTGGGGTTAACGGGGGAAGAAGCTTCGGAATGGGAGGATCTACTGATATCATTCAAATCTGCAGGTTTCTGTCATTCACTGGAAGGGGACAAAGTCATATGGAATGGACCGTTGAAGCAGGATGCTACTATAGTTAGAGACGCCTATAGGCATATCATTATCGATGCATCTGGGGGTACCACTACCAAGGACTTCTATCGCTATTGGAAGCGTAGGATTCCCACTAAGATCACCCTATTTGGTTGGATGATTTGGAGGGGCAAAATTCTCACGTGGGATAATCTTTGTAAAAGGGGTTTTCAAGGGCCAAATCGATGTGCTATATGCTGTATGGAGGCAGAATGCATTACGCACCTATTTTTCACCTGTTCTGTCATAAAAAATATGTGGAGGGTCTTTTCACCTCATATTATGGATCCTAATTGGACTGCTTCAGACTTTATTTCTGCTGTTAAGGATTGGGACAGGCTTAAAGGTAAATACAAGTCACTTCCTTTCTATTTCTGTTGGGAAGTTTGGATTGGGAGGAATAATCTCATATTTGATAATAAGCCTTTTCTCCCACATATTATCATATCCAATATCATGAGTTGGATTGTAGATTGGAGTGCTCCTCCCCAATTGGTGGTTGATAAATCTTTCAGAAACAGGCCCCATGAGATTCATCTCCCTGCTATTTACTTTGATGGAGCATTTGCGGCGGGTATCATGGGTTGTGGAGTATGGGTTAAAATATCCCAACGAGAGAGGTTTCATATCTACTGGAATGGGGGTTCAGGAACCAATAATAAGGCGGAAATCATGGCACTTTGGGGTATCCTTTTGGTGGCAACAAAGCTAAAATTACAGAATCCCAACTTCTATGGTGACTCAAAGGTGGTTATTGATTGGATTAACAGTAGATGTGATGTCAATATTCCAAATTTGCGGGGCTGGATGCAGAGGATTCTCTATTTATGGCAGAACTTAAATCAACCTCCTATAAGTCATATCTATAGAGAGAAAAATACCAGGGCGGATGGTCTATCCAAAAAAGGTATCTCTGCAGAGTTTGGACAGATGTTTTTCTCTCTTTTCAAAGATGGGGATGTGATCTGGACTTCGACTCTTCCAATTCCATAACACTGTTTTGTCGGGTGCTCCTTATCTCTTCTTAAGCTCTTACTATCTTTTCTTATGTTATTTGCTTATATATAGTTTTGGATGTATCTTTCTTCTTTCAGCGCACTCTGCCATCATAATTTTTGTCATTTGGTCATGGATCATTGTATGCGGTCCTGAATCCTAATGGCTGTCGAATGTCCATTAATTTCAAGCGAGCCTGCTGGTTTCTCATCTTTCTTCACTCTATTGTACTGGATGGCACATGAGACAACTAAATTAGGCATGGTATTACCGTATATGTTCCTATCTACTTTTCTTCATCAGGCGAGGCACCCTTCTTATTGCAGGCGAACCGGTTTTTCATTGACGGGATCTGTCTGGCTTTTTTGGGATTTTGTATACGCATCAGGCGAGCGGGACCTGGAGCATTTTCTGTGAAGATCATATATTACAGGCGAGCCTGTTGCACTTTGCCTCACTACGCACAGTTGACAAGTATTTTGTCTTTTCGACTAGGGTGCTGGTTATCTTTTGGGTTTTCTTTGGAGCTCGGGTGGGTGTATGTACATATGGGAAGCCCCTTCATATCCTGGTTGTTGTTTTATTTGCTTTCTCCTCCCTGTTTTCTTATCATTGCATCCTATTAACTTCTCTGTGACTTGTTATGATGCTTCTGTTATCACATGCATGTTTTCTAATGAAAACAGGGATGCTCAGTACATACAGTTTGGGTTTGGTATTTCCACCCGTAATTTTGCTTGCCTTATACATCGAATATCCTATCATCAGGGTGTTTGTTTTGTATTTGGAAATCTGGCTATTCTTGCTGTTTCCACAGCCGAGAATGTAATGTTGAATATGTACTGTTATATTTTTCACCTAATATACAACGTTTTTTTTCTTCTGAAAAAAAAAAAAAAAAAAAAAAAAGGAAGATATTTGTCGTTGTAGCAGATACTTGACCTGGTTGATCCAGCTCTGTAATCCAGTGGCTGAAAGTTAATGAGGCCATTCACCCCATAAATGTCTCCATAGATGTGAAAAGTGGAAAGCTGCAAGTTGAAAGAGATCCATAACAGACTCCAAAGAGCAAGAGCAAGAAGATAATAGACTCCAAAGAGCAAGAAACTCGGCCTTAGTATTAGTACCAGGGCCACTATTCCAAAAAATGCAGAAATGTTTAAGGTTCTCCAGTTCATCCAGGCCCCACAGCCACAATTGCCCTGTTGTTAGGCCCCATCAAAATAACCAGCAGGCAGGATCAACAGATGAGGGCAAAGGCAGTAAGAAAAGCCTGTGTGGAATTAAAGAAACAGCTTGTGTGTTCAGCCAAGACAGTATAGAGAGATAGATCCTATGCAGAGCTATCTGGGTACCTTCGAAAATGAAATTGTTCTTGCCTACCAAATCTCTCCCAAAAAAAGAAAAAGAAAGAAAAAGAGGTGTACTTTTGTTCCATTTGTGCCAATGTGTGGATGCACTATAATATTCCAAGAAGCCAGCAGCTGTGATCCTGCAAAAGATTAGTGAACAAAAACTAAATATCCGGTTCTTCCAAAAGAGCCAAACAAAGAAAATGATCTTTATGAGAATGTTGCGCTTCGAAAAGCAAAAAAAAAAAAAATTTGATCCGCATCCTGTGAGTTAAAGAAGATCCCTATGAGAAATTTGAAAGAAAATAATACAAAATTTGCATTCGAAATCGGGCAATGATCATGATTGGGCAACCAAGAAGAACACAAAAATCAACAACCTCTCACTGCTTGGGCAACCAAGAAAAAGCGCACTCTTTCCTTGGAAACATCTAAAAGTAGAAAAGAGGGAAACATTTAAAAATCTAGGAAAGAAGGAAACATGTCAATGTATTTTCTTTATCTAATAATGCATTTGATTTTCTGAAAATATCTTTTGTAATTACAAAATAAAAAATAAGGAGAATGATGGCATTGGTTATAAAATGCTCATCTCTTCCTCATAATAAAGACGGTGGTATTGTTTCCAAAGCTGTGTTATTCCTGTTTTGTGTTTATATTCTGTTTTTCAGATCTGCAAGTAGATCAATTGGTATCAGAGCACAAGATCTTGGAAGCCATCCACCTGTTCGAAATTTTTTTGTTTTGTTTTAAAGGGTCATACGTTTCAATCCATTTGGTGGATGAAAATCATGCCGCCCAGTCAAGAGCGATAAGAGCCCTCCACTGCAGACTCGCCAGTAAATGATTTAGCTAGGGCTCTTCAAGAGCTAATTATGCTGCAACAACAACAATGCCCTCGAGGGAAAATGCAACTTGATACACGCTTTCAACTGCCTAAGTTTTCAGGGCAAATGAATGGTGAGACTGTTGATTCTTGGCTCCGCAGTCTCTCCAACTATTTCAAAACCTGTCCAACGATGGAAGAGGAGATGAAACTTCAGATCGCCAGTCTACAATTGGAAGGCCTAACACAAACATGGTGGGATACTCATCTTGAGAATAATTCCTTGGTTGTCGAACTTGGAGAACAAGCCGAGACCAGATCGATGCCTATCACATCTTGGAATCTCTTTTGCGAGGCCTTACGAGAACGCTTCTATCCTCTAGGGTATATACAAAATCTCCTTGCCAAATGGTTACAACTTCGACAACTACCCAATCAATCAGTGCAAGCTTACATTGATGTCTTCTGCAAGTTGCGCATTCAACTCCATATCTTCAATCCCAAAGAGGTACTAATTATCAAATTTAATTCTGGTTTGCTAATGATTTTTCGACACGAAGTTGAGTTGTTTGATAGTGCTTCATTAGACAAGGCCTTTATTCGTGCCCTGGCTGTGGAACGCAAAATGGGTACTTCAATTCGATCCCATCAAGCCAGAAATGGTCCATCTCCCTCTGGTTCTTCTAATGTCGCCTTTGCCTCATCCCCCACACCTCACAATACCTCCTGGTGTACTTTTCATAAGACCAACTCACATGCTTCTGCAGATTGTCGAGTACTGAAAAATCTACACCCTGACAAGACTCTTTTTACAGAGGTGGAGCAACCAAATGCCACTGCCCAACTTCCAGCTATTTCTCTTGAAAATCCTACCAAAGTGGACCCCTCTCTCATCCTCATGACTGCTAATGCAACAAACACCTCTGTTACGCCTTTGTTTACCCATAATTTTCAAATCAAACATGAGTTGGCCACACTTATTCTTGACAATGGGAGTCAAAAGAATCTTGTGGCCCAAGACTTGGTTGAACGCCTTTGCCTTCCCACCACTCCTCACCCACACCCGTATCAGCTCGGTTGGGTCCAAAAGGACAACATCTAAGAGTAGAAAAGAGGGAAACATCTAAAAATCTAGGAAAGAAGGAAACATCTCAATGTATTTGCTTTATCTAATAATGCATTTGATTTTCTGAAAATATCTTTTGTAATTACAAAATAAAAAATAAGGAGAATGATGGCATTGGTTATAAAATGCTCATCTCTTCCTCATAATAAAGATGGTGGTATTGTTTCCAGAGCTGTGTTATTCCTGTTTTGTGTTTATATTCTGTTTTTCAGATCTGCAAGTAGATCAATGATCTTATGTTAATTTGAAATTAATGATTTCGAAAATCCATTAACTACGGGATACGGGATAATGGAAGTTGTCTATCTAGCATACAGAATACTCTGGACTGCAGTTTCCCGTAAAATAAAATTCAAAAAATCTTGCAGTGTTTGGAATTCATTTTTTATAGTGAAAATTGATTCAGCACTATCAAAAATTCTTAAAACACTCAAAATACTGAAATTTAACAACTATCAACAAAATTCTGATAAAATCTTTACCAGATTTTTTTCAAAATCTTTACCAGATTTTTTTTCAAAATCTTTACCAAATTCTTAAGCTATTCTGTTCAATAATGTAATTTTCTGAATAATGTAACTTTCTTTTATCATTGCACGAATAAAAAAATATAATAAAAGAGAACTTCAATTTGAAATTAATAACTTCAAAAATCCATTAACAACCAATAATTTTGTTTTCTTCTCATTACACAAATAAAGAAAAATAATAAAAGAGAACCGCAATGCCACGTAAGATTGCACGGACCACTATAACCATATAGCATTTAATTTCCCACATCGCCCCCAAAAAAAATCAGAGAGATCTTTTCAGAAGAAAAAAACAGAAAGATGTCTTAAATCAGAGAGGTTACACGACAGAGCTAAAGAAGGCCCGACTGGCAAACAAATCCGATTTGTGCCAATGGTTGCTTTTCTAAATTTCTGTTTTAAATTTATCATTAATTGGGACAGTGCAGATGGTATAGCAGGATTGATTCTGGTTGGCTTTTGTTAAAATGATATACATGGAATGAATGGCCAAAACAATTTGATTTTTTTTTTATTGGGTTTTGTTAAAATGATTTTGCTTTACAGTGTAAAGATTTGATAGTATGCAGTTTTGAAGATCAAGATATATTTATATGTTTTGGGGTTTATATGGTTTTTTGAAATAAAAAATTTGATTTTTGTTATTTTTGATAAAATGATATTGGTTTATGGTGTAAGTATAAATTAAAGATTTGATAGTATGCAGTTTTGAAGATCAAGATATATTTACATGTCATGTCTTTGGGTTTATATGGTTTTTTTAAATTAAGAATATTCAATAGTAAAAAAATTAAAATAATATAAATATGAAAGAAAGATTTGATAAAGCAATAATATTAATATCAATATAAATATTTTATATAATATAAATAGTTGCAATATCTGAGATGATGATATTTATATATATTATAGGATTTTTAAGTATAATAAATGTATAACAAGCGAGATAGTGAGTATAATATAATTTTTAAATATTTTTTTAAATTTAAATTAAAAGAATGGTATGGAATTATAAGTTTTGATTATAATATTATTGAAATGTTTTAAATAAAACTTGTGTTTAAGTATTTGACAATAAATTTTAATAAATATAAAAAAATAATATTGTTAAATATTTAAAGTTTTCTAAAACTTATTAGGATGTGGTTTTTAATCTAAAGTAATAGCCTCAATCATAAACCTTTTTCTTGCAACTACATGTCTATAATTGTTATTCTCACACAAAATTCATAAACATGTATTAATAATCAAATTAAAAAATGCAAGCATTAAACTTCTATGAGGAAAATTTATTTATTCTTTAAATCAACTAACATAAATTAAAAAATAAATATTTTCTAAATGCCTACTCTAAAAACAATAATCAAATTCAGAAGTGCAACCATTAAACTTCGGTTAGGAAAATTTATTTATTCTTTAAACCAACTAACATAAATTTAAAAATAAATATTTTCTAAATGCTTACTCTAAAAACAATAAGAAGATTAGAATCATTTAAATGATCCTAAAAACTCTTAAAAAAGAAAATACTAAATTAAAAAATATTATATTAAAAAAGTTATTGAATAAATATAAAATTGTTACTCATATGAATTTCCTTTTTTCCTGATAATAATTTTAATTTTTAATATAAAATAATAATTTTATTATCTTTACAAAAATTAGTTTTATATAAATAAGGGAAGTTCTTTCATTTTTTTCATTGCAAAAGGAATGTGCACTCATTGTTTTTGTGAGCACACTTGTGTTAAGAAATGTGTAGATAGTCAATGCCTTGAGGAGCACATGTGTGCTTAAGGAATGTGTCAGCAATCATTAGTTTAGTTTAGGAATGTGTCAACATTCATTAGTTTTAAGAGTGCACGTGTGCTCAAGGAATGTGTAAACACCAATGTGCACTCATTGTTGTTAGGAGTGCACATGTGATTAAAGAATGGTTTTAGGACTTTCACGTGTGATTAAAGAATGGTTTTAAAACTTTTAGGACTGCACGTGTGATTAAAGAATGGTTTTAGGAGCTCAAGTGTGTTTAAAGAATGTTTTAGCACTCATTATTTTTAAGAGCTTATGTGTATGCAAGGAATGTGTAAGCAGGGATATGCTCTCATTTAGGAGTATATGTGTGCTTAAGGAATGTGTCAACAAGAATATGCTCTCATTAGGAGTGTATGTGTGCTTAAGAAATGTGTAAGCACGTAGTGGTTAAAATGGACGACTATCTACCATTTTTTCACTTATTTAATTGCTATTTACTAGCATTTTTAAAATTTACACGTCATTAATGATACATGAACAAAATTTTAAAACATCAATTTAACATGTATATTTAAAATCTATCTGTATCCACACATATATACACACACTTTATTCCAAATATTGATTAGTATCTATTTGTGAAATGAAATGATGAGCAAAGATAAATATAGAAATAAACCAGACATACAAAATTTACTTAACAAGCATGAGTGCCTGTAAAATTTATACCCTATAAGCAGGGATGTGTACTCATTGTTTTTAGGATCATTACATGTGTATTTAAAGAATGTGTCATCCTTGGCCCAAGCTTTAGGAAAATCATTGCTATATAGAAAATAAATATCCTTTAAAACAAGTGTATTTTATTTTAAGTGTTCCTATACTAAAAACATCTTTGTCTTCATGTATCTAAATAAAAATTAAAAGAAAAAAACACAAAGATACCGAAAATCATTTCTATATAGAAAATAAATATCCACATCATTTATAAATTAAAAACAAGTGTGTGTGTAATAACATCCACTACACGAATTGGAGATTGTGTGTTTTTTCAAGTGTTTCTATACTAAAAACATGTTTGTCTTCATGTGTCTAAATAAAAATTAGAAGGAAAACAATAATGCTTGTTTCATTATTCCCAACCCAATGCAAGTGTTAAGGTGTTTTTTTGAAGTAGGACTAATCTTGAAAAGGAAAAGTAAATAGGACATTTACATTATTGACACGCAGAGAGAAACTCTCATTTCTAAGAATATTTCATTTTAAATGCCATTTTTATGCTTGTTAAATTATATAAATTAGCATCATTTATAAAAAAAATTGTTTAATTGTAAATGTTATTCCACCACTATGACACAAAAGCATCATCCAAACCCAAACCTTAACCTTCCAAAGGACCATACATGGAAATTAATTAATGGCTTGATGAAAAACATAATGGGTAACCTTATTAATTCCAAACAACCATCTTTTGTTTGGCCACTTCACTTAACAACAAAATTGCTACTATTGGATATGCATAAGGCCACTTATCCTATATATCCAAATATAGGACTTGCATGAGAAAGTAATACTCAATTCACATTAGCAAAGAAGAGGTGAAAATATTTCATATAACCAAACAGATGAGTATTCAATTGGTTATTGTTTCTAGAACCAACCAATCACCTAACATGAGAAAAAGGCAGCTTTGCATGGAATAGTGCATATTCTATTTATGGAAACACCACTCGATGGATAAGGTAGTTTTTGGTATTTGATAAACCTGTCTCCGTAATAATAGGGAGGTTCCTTTATATTTTCTTCATAAGTTATCATTTGAGTTCATTATCGATCTTAATGTTGCTTATTTCAACATGTTGAAAATATTGTAGCCTGGGAGGTACTCCCACGAGTCTTGGGTGCTTGACTTGTGAGGAGAAAACATGATTTGTGTGAAAATTACCCAAGCCAATGGGTTTTGGACCCAAATTCATGGGCTTAGAACCCAAAGAAATTATTTTTTTATTGTAATTATTATGGAGGATACTCTTTAATGGAGTTAAGGGCTCCTAATAAAATTAATTGGAGAGTTATATATTTGTGAGTCCATGAGAAGTCGAAAAAAACATGGTAATCCATTCTTGTGAAGAAAATTAGCCTAAGGAATGAGTCGTAGAATCTCAAGGATAATACAAGCTAGAAAGGAAAAATGGAAGTTTGTTATGTGCATGTGAAGAGGCCAAATTATGTCTAAAAGAAAGGTTGAATTTTTGTCTTTATTTTGAGCCCTAGAAGGATATCTTTCTAGGTTGAAATAAGCCTACTGAAATTGTGCCTTAGGTGTATTTATTTTTGTTAAAAAAGGGAGGGTTGAAACCCTAGAAAGAGGCCTAAAATCCTCAAATTTGCCTCCTGTAGAAGGCTAAAATTTCTTAGGATTTTCACAGGAGCTTCGTGGTAGGTTGAAGCCCTAGAGGAGCTCAAAAATGATGCAAGAGCATTAGGCTTAGATATAAAAGGCTTCATTAATTATTCCAAAAATTCAAAAAAAATTACAAGCAAAGGTGTTGGTACCTTAGCTGTCAATTTACGGTTTTACTAGATAAGGGTTGAACTAGTATCTAGGAAGATTGAATTGTTTTAGATTAGATTTAGGGAAGATATTATGTAATTAGGATTTTATCTAAGTTAGGAGAATTCGATCCTCAAGAAGAGGTCGACTGTTATGTAAAAAAACTAGAAATGTAACCTCTGAGAAGGAGGAAATCGAATTGGGACGTAGAAGAATTGATTGAGAGGGTTTGCCTCTGATTTAATAAAATCGCAGAGTTTATCTATCTGTTGTATGCTTGGAAAATTCCCGGAGGGTTTCATCTCTTCGAATCCATTGGATTTATGTTTTGCTGTGTAGAATTTACATGTAATTAGCTTTTGTGTAAAGGATTCAGAGGAATTGAAGAAATTCTGGTTTCTTTGTTTGAGAGTGGATATTCGATAATTGATCTATGTTTATTGAGTTACGGAGCAGGAAAGGGTTGAAGCAGTGTGAGAGGGACAAAACAAAGAACCAACAAAAACCGTGTTTAAACACGATTAAAAACAAAAGTTTGTAGACTAAACGATTTTTGAAAAACCACTCACTATTTTCGCACCGCCTTTGGGGTTGCGAGTGGTTTTGTCTATTTGAACGCGATCAAATCAAATTGCGATACATAACGGTGGTAAAACCACCAGTTTTGCGTGACTTTTGGTTGATAAGTCGCCGGGGCTATTTTTATGCGATAGATGTCCAATCATATGTGTTGGAGATCTGACGGTGTTCGCGTCGGGAGTTACACGGAGGTTAATAAAAAGGTAAGGACCTGACGGATGATTGCAATAGAATTGTATTAAAGTGTTTGAAGTCTGGAACCCATTTATGAAAGTTTTAAACATTGTTTAAAAGTAAATTATTACATTGCCGAAGGTTTTTAAACATTGTTTCCAAAGGTTTAACATTGTTTAAAAGTGAGTTATAATGTTTCCGAAGGGTAAAGGGGACTTTTGCTTCCACATATCATTTTATTAGATAAACCAAGCAGATTTAATAAATTTTGATGACCGAGAGTGGAAATAAGGATCAGGAACAAATTCCTCCTGAATTAGAAAACATTGTAACAAAATTTGAACAGCTCTCCTTAACGCCTGCACCCACACTACCATCATTTTTGGTATCAAAGCAGTCTTCAGAGCATTTTCCAGACATTGAACAAGCTTCCAAAAGTCAGAAAAGGAAACCTAACATGGTTGTCAGAATTGGTAGAGGAGGTGGTGCTGGTAGAAGAAGAGGTAGACCAGTTGCAAATGCTGAAGTACTAGAAACTATGCAGCAAATTCAAGCCAGATTGGAACCAATGGAAACAGGACAACAGAGAGATCCTGAAGATGCCAGTGAACCTGAAGCTAAAGAAGCAAAAGAATGAAATGTTGAGCTTACTCCTGAGATGAGATTCTTTAAATCAGTTTTAGGATCTACATCCAAGCCTAGACTTGAAGTATCAGCTTTTGCAGGAGGATTGAATCCAGAAGAGTTGATAGACTGGATCAATGAAATGAATAAATGCTTTGATTATGAAGAGATGGGTAAAGAAAACAGAGTTAAGTTTTCTGTCACAAGGTTTAAAGGACATGCAGCACTTTGGTGGGATGGAGTGCAAGCAGAAAAAAGGAGAGTTGGTAAGCAACCAATCAAGAATTGGAACAAAATGGTAGAAAAGTTGAAAGGTAATTTTTTGCCTAGTGATTATCAGCTTTCATTATTTAGACAAATGCACAATCTTAGACAGAGATTAATGACAGTAAAAGAATACACAGAAGAATTTTACAAAGTGAGCATAAGAGCAGGACAAATTCAAGATACAACAGAGAAGATTGTTAAGTATATAAATGGTCTCAGAATGGAGATTCAAGATGAGATAAGTATATTGTCTCCTAAAACAGTAGAAGAGGCTTACCAGATGGCCTTAAAAGCTTAAGAAAAACTCATAAGGAAGCAATCTACCAAAGGAAGAGGAATTCAAGGTGGTAGAGGAAGATCTACAGCACCAAGAGATGGAGCTAGCAGCAACTCACCTCAGTATGCACCCACAAAAGGTGATACAAGTGGCAAAAGGAGTTCTTATAGAGGAAGAGGAGGCAGAAACAGAGGAAGAGAAGTTAGATGTTACAGATGTAACAAATTAGGACATAGAGCCTATGAGTGTCCAGAGAATGTGGGGAAAAATCAGAGAAATGCAATTGTTTCTCAGACTGAAGAAGAAGCAGCAAATTTGCCTATAACGGAGAAAGAAATTGTGCCAGAGAAAGGATAATCTTTGGTGGTTAAAAAGGTTTTGTTAAAACAAACAAAGGAAGTTGTTGAACCAACACAAAGAAAGACTTTGTTCAAAACTGTGTGAAAATTTCAAGGGAAATGAGGTCAATTGGTAATTGATAGTGGCAGTACATATAATTTGGTCTCTACAAAGGTGATAGAGAAGTTGAAATTGAAGACAAGGGAACATCCAACACCCTACACGGTGTCATGGCTTCAGAAGGGACATCAACTGATAGTAAAGGAACAATGTGGAATAGAATTTCAAATGGGCAGTTACAAAGATAAAATCATGTATGATGTGATGCCTATGGATGTGTGTCACATATTGTTGGGTAGACCTTGGCAGTATGACAGAGCAGCAATACATGATGGAAAGAGAAACACTTACAAGTTTTTCAAAGATGGTATGAATCAAACATTTTTACCTATGGAAGAATAAGATGCATCAAGTAAAAATTCTGATCCAAAGGCTTTATTGTTGAGTGGAAAAGAATACTTGCAGTAGATTGAAGATGATGAGGTAAATTTTGCTTTAGTTTGAAAACCTAAGGTAGTATTTACTTCTACTAAAATTTCTAATTTGCCAATTGAAATTCAAGAAATGTTGGATAACTATTGTGATATTATTGTGGATGATTTGCCTGATGAATTAGCACCTATAAGAAGAATCAGCCATCAGATAGATTTGATTACAGGATCAAATTTTCCAAACAAAGCAGCTTACAGAATGACTCCTACAGAAAATGAATAAATCAGAAAGCAAGTACAGGAATTGGTTGACAAAGGTTTGATCAGAGAAATTTTGAGTCCTTGTGCAATACCTACAGTATTAATTCCAAAGAAATATGGAGGTTGGAGAATGTGCACTGATTCAAGAGAAATTAACAAGATAACAATCGGGTATATATTTCCTTTACCTAGAATTGAAGATTTGATGGATTGTTTGAGTGGAGCAAGATATTTTTCAAAACTAGATTTGAAAAGTGGGTATCATCAAATTAGGATAAGGGAAGGAGATGAATGGAAAACAACCTTTAAAAAAAATGAGGGATTGTATGAATGGATGGTAATTCCTTTTGGTTTATCAAATGCACCTAGCACATTTATGAGGCTTATGAATGAAGTATTAAAGGAATTTATTGGTAAATTTGCAATAGTATATCTGGATGATATATTAATTTATAGCAAAACAAAGGAAGAACACCTAAGACATCTTAATTATGTCTTAAGGAAGTTACATCAAGAGAAGTTACTGATAAATTTAAAGAAATGTTCATTCATGAAAGAAGAATTGGTATATCTAGGTTTTGTTGTTTCTGCTGAAGGATTAAAAATGGATCCAGAGAAGATAAAGGCAATTGTGGAGTGGCCTTCACCTAAAAGTGTTTTTGAGGTGAAGTTTCCATGGTCTTGCTAGTTTTTATAGAAAATTCATAAGGAATTTTAGTAAGATCAATGCACCTATCATTGAAACCATAAAGAAGGACAAACAACCATTCAAGTGGACTGCTGAAGTTGAAAGGAATTTTCAGTTCTTGAAGCAAAAGATAACTGAGAAACCTGTCTTAGTTTTTCCTGATTTTAATAAACCATTTCAAGTAAAATGTGATGCTAGTGGGGAAGCTATTGGAGCTGTATTAAGTCAAGAAGATAGACCTGTAGCATATTTCAGTGAGAAGCTGAATGAGACAAGGAGGAAGTACTCTTCTTATGACAAGGAATTTTATGCAATTATACAGTCATTGAAGAAGTGGAGACATTATTTAATGTCTAAAGAATTTGTGCTATATTCAGATAATCATGCTTTATAGTATATTATGCAATAGCCTAAATTGAATCAAAAACATGCAAAATGGGTTGAATATCTTCAAATTTTTAACTTTGTATTGAAGCATATAAGTGGTCAAGCAAACAAGGTAGTTGATGCCTTGAGTAGGAAAAGCATTCTTGTTCAAGAAAGTCAAATTGAAGTGTTAGGTTTTGATTTTCTTAAAGAACTCTATAAAATAGATTTGGATTTCAAAGAAGCATTTGAAGCATGTTGTAATCCTATTTTGATAGACAGAATTCTGTGGTTAGATTATTTCTTGAAAGAGGGTTTATTGTTCAAAAGAAATCAGTTGTGCATACCAAATTGTTCTATGAGAGAAAATTTAATCAGGGAAAAACATAGTGGTGGACTTGCTGGACATTTTGGTGTTGATAAGACTTATGAGCAACTACGTCATTTTTATTTTTGGCCAAAGATGAGATCTGGAGTGGAAAATTATGTGAATAATTGTAAAATTTGTCAATATGCAAAAGGGAAAAGTCAAAATGCAGGTTTGTACATTCCATTACCTATTCCAGACAGACCTTGGGATATGGTAAGTATGGATTTTGTTTTAGGACTGCCTAAGACACAGAGAGGGAATGATGCAATTTATGTTGTAGTTGAAAGATTTTCAAAAATGGCACATTTTATTCCATGTTATAAAACCAGTGATGCTACTCATGTCGCCAAATTGTTTTTCAAGGAGATTGTCAGATTACATGGGTTACCTAAAAGTATTGTTTCTGATAGAGAAATCAGATTTGTTGGTCATTTTTGGAGGACATTGTGGAAGAAGCTTGGTACTAAACTAAGTTTTAGCTCAGCTTATCACCCTTAGACTGATGGGCAGGCTGAAGTAGTGAACATGAGTTTGGGTAATCTTTTGAGAAGTCTTGCAGGAGAACATCCTAAATAGTGGGATCATATTTTACCACAGGCAGAGTATGCATATAATGATTCACTTAACAGAAGTACAAGGCAGAGTACATTCCATATAGTTTATATAATGCACCCAAGATGAGTATCTGAATTGAGGAACTTGGGAAAAGCAGAAATGAGAAGTGCTGAAGGAGAAGAGTTTTCTTCAGAAATTCAAGCAATACATGAACAAGTAAAGTAGTAGCTACAAGACAGCAGCCTAAAGTACAAAAATAGAGCAGATTTGATAAAAAGAGAAGTTAATTTTGAAGTTGGTTATTTGGTTTTAGCATACTTAAGAAAAGAAAGATTTCTAAAGAGGAAGTATAACAAGTTAAAATTCAAAAATATAGGACCATGTAGGATATTAAGAAATTTTTCTGCAAATGCTTATGAAATTGAATTACCATCTGATATTGGAATATCTCCAATATTCAATGTTGTTGATTTGTACGGATATGAAGATGGTGACACAGATGACAGACCAGAAGACAAAGAAAAGATTGACTGGGTAAAACAGTTACCCACAGCAAATACATTACAGCCAGAGAGGATCTTAGACTGGAAAGTGTTTAAGAAAACCAGGGGACAGGAGTATTTTCAATATTTGATCAAGTGGAGGGATCAGTCAATTGAAGATGCTACATGAATGACAGAAACCATGCTATAGAAATTGGGCAGTTTTGTGGAGGAGCTCATGGATAGGAGCCCATGAATAATTTTGTCCTCAGGAGTCTGATGCAGGAGCATGAGGCTTAGAGACAAAAGGCTTCATTAATTATTCCAAAAATTCAAAAAAAATTACAAGCAAAGGTGTTGGTACCTTTAGTTGTCAATTTATGGTTTTACTAGATAAGGGTTGAACTAGTATCTAGGAAGATTGAACAGTTTTAGATTATATTTAGGGAAGATATTATGTATTTAGTCTTCAGTTGATAGAATTAGGGAATACATTATGTAATTAGGATTTTATCTAAGTTAGGAGAATTCGATCCTCAAGAAGAGGTTGATTGTTATGTAAAAAAACTATAAATGTAACCTCTGAGATGGAGGAAATCGAATTGGGTCGTAGAAGAATTGATTGAGAGGGTTTGCCTCTCATTTAATAAAATCGTAGAGTTTATCTATCTGTTGTATGCTTGGAAAATTCCCGGAGGGTTTCATCTCTTCGAATCCATTGGATTTATGTTTTTCTGTGTAGAATTTACATGTAATTAGCTTCTGTGTAAAGGATTCAGAGGAATTGAAGAAATTCTGGTTTCTTTGTTTGAGAGTGGATATTCTACCGAGATGAGTTCACAAGAAGGTTCTAAGAGGATTTTCCTCTAGTCTCTAATTTTCTATGAGGGAACCATTGACGAGGGTGTATGGTTCATTGATAGTGGCGCATCAAAGCATATGACAAGATCGTGAGTATTATTCGAGACTCTAACCAAGTAGGGCTCTAATTGCATGTGGAAGTTAGCGATAAGAGTCAGAAGACTGTGAAAGGGTCAGGTATTTTATCATGAAAGATGGAGGAAGGAGGGTTGTTACGGGTCTAGAATGTATTTTGGGCAACAAATCTCAAGTGCAACATGCTTTTTTTTTCTCAATGATTGAGGCTAAGGGGTTTGAATTATTTTTCTAGGATGGAAAAGTGATGCTCAAGCCCTGAGGCTCTAGCTCCATTGGAGAAATTATTGGAGTAAGGGAGAGTGGTCTATATAGGTTGAAGGGAAAGCTTATAGAGTGGTCTATACAAGTCGAGTGAGAGTGAGAGTTTGAAAATTCAGAGGGATATTTCACAATCCAAGAAGAGTGTATGGTCAATGGGAAGGAGACTTCTATGGTTGTAATAACCTTGGAATGCCCTAAATACCTATCAAGAGAAGAATAAACGAGATACTTCTAGTAGCAAGGACACCTCCAAGGAAAGTATTGTTTATTCTACAGGGTATGGTGCAATGATTGATGCCAGAGATTGAGATTGTTCTCCTATTGAGTTATTTGTAAGGAATGGAAGTACCTCCCTCGCTAAGAGGGAGTGTTGAAAATAGTGTAGCTTGGGAGGTAATCCCACAACTCTTGGGTGCTTGAATTGTGAGGAGAAAACCCAGAATGTGGGAAAAGTACCCAATTCAGTGGGTTTTGGACCCAAATTCATGGGCTTAGAACCCAAAGAAATTATTTTTTAATTCTAAATATTGTGGAGAGACTCTTTAATGGGGTTAAGAGCTCCTAAGATAATTAATTGGAGAGCTATATATTTGTGAGACCGTGAGAGGTCAAACAAAATATGGCAATCCATTCTTGTAAAGAACATTAGCCTAAGGAAGGAGCCATAGAATCTCAAGGAGAAGCCCAACTAGAAGAGGAAAAAAGGAAGTTTTTTTTGTGCATGTGAAGAGGTTGAAGTATGTCCAGAAGCATGGTCAAATTTTTGTATCTAGTTTGAGCACTATAAGGATTTTTTTCTAGGTTGAAACAAGCCTATGGAATTATTTCCTTAGGTATATTTTTATTTGTGAAAAATGGGAGGGTGAAAGCCCTAGAAAGAGGCATAATAGCCTCAAATCTACCACCTATAGAAGGCTGAAAGGCCTAAGGATTTGTAAAGGAGAAGTGTGGAAGGCTGAAGCCTTAGAGGAGGCTAAAAAAGACCTCATAACTTGACCAGTAGCAGCTGAGGTACCTCTGACAAAGAGAAATCCAGTGAAATTATGTGGGGATTTTACATGTTTGTGTAGATGGAATGTTGAGTATATATGGTGAAGTTTGTTCACTAATGGAGGTTATAATAGCAGTGTTTGGAGCTGATAAATGCAATTGGACTAAAGAATTTGTCCATTCTGAGAATCTGAGTATGCAAAGAAATTAAAGGAACCATTTCCATGTGTGAAGGAGGCAAAGGATAGCTAGGTAACAGTTGACAAGGAATAACTTAAAGGATTGATTGTGAAGGGCTACATCAGTAAGTAAGATTGTTTTTTCATCGTTTTAGGTATATTGAATATCTAAAATAATTGACCTCAATCCATACTTGTATAAAACAAAACTTGATGTATAGAATCTTTTTTTTGGTGTTATAAGGGGTCAAGCCAAACACAAATTGGTATTTCACTATTAAAGTCAATAAAGTGTGCATATTTTCTCTCTTCCTTGATTTAAACATGTGGTCCTTTAGGAGGAAATACAAACTCTTAATCACTAGTCACATTCAATATAATAACAAAACATTTTAAGAATAATAAACTTTTATTGAATATTTTTTTTCAACTATATAACTAATGTCCCAATTTAATTAATAAATGAATTTGAAAATACAGTTGTTTTGGGGAGATTATGATTTTTATTCTTTAAAATAAGATTCAGAACGCATAAGTGAATTAGTACCTCCAAACATTTCTGAGATAGACAATATTTATAAATTAAACAAGCTAATTCTTACAAATATTTACTAAATTTAGAATAAAATTAACCTCGGAAAAAATAAATAAATAAATAAGCATTTCATTTATCAACTACGCTTTAAAAAATAAATTGCAGCTTATGCCATACCATTTTATTATGACACATTTCATCAACCTATATTTTCAATACATTCAGTAATGTCTCAGCTCTCTCCAAAGGTGAACCAAACATCAAATTCATTCTCAAAGACAAGAAATTATAGTAATTTCTTCCCCACCCCCGATGAACTAAGCCCTACCAAATTGCAGATGACTTAAGCTGATTTTTCAGGATTTTCATGAAGAAAATGAATATGTTTCATGTATCCAAATTCCAAACAAATTCGTTAGACCATGTCCTTACTTTGAAAGTTTCTTACGAAAGAAAGAATAAATGTTAATCCATACAACTTTGGGAAATGTAGAATGTCACAATTTTAAGGTTGGACTCTTCAATTGTTTTGTGGACTTTAGAAAATCTTTCGACATTGTTCCTCAAGATAAACTCTGGGAGAGACTTGAAGAGATTATGGCTACTCCTTAGTTGAGGATTTTTTTGATCCTCCTATACAATAATGTCACTGCCAATCTTAAGACCAACAAAGGGTGGTCTAAAGATATTAAATGCAATATCAGGGTTAATCAAGGGTGCCCCCTATCCCCTCCACTTTTTTGCATTCACATTGATAAGCTAGAGGAGTATCTGGAAACTGCAAGTTCCAAGGGCAACTATCTTGTTGGTATAATCATTACTCTTCTCTTGTATGCTGATGATATCATTCCTATTACAAAAATATGTGATGACCTAGAAAAGCAGCTTAAGACAAGACTAAAGTCATGATCATTAAATCTAAAATACCACCCATGGTATTTTTTTCTATGATAACCATTGCTTAGAGAAGGTTTCTTCTTATAAATATTTGGGTATTAACTTTCCCCATAAGCTCAATTGTAATTATAACATTGAGAAAAGGATTATTGGAGGCTGGAAATCTTATTATGAGCTTGAAAAAAATTGTAATTTGTCTGATCTTTGCATTTGGAGTAAAAAAATGTTCCTCTTTGAGACTCTTTTCACCCCTGTTTTCTTATACGGATGTGAAGTTTGGGGTTGCAGTATATCCAGAGAGGTGTGGAGAAATATTGATATGATTCAAAATAAATTCATAACCTACAACCTCAAGATAGGGGAACTACTCCCTATCCTATCCTCTTTATCGAAGATGGCATGTCCCTAGTTGAAAGTACAACTATGTTTAGATATTTGATGTATAATAAGAAGCTTTACAACATGGAATCCAAGAGGCTCCAAAAATTATCTCCTAACTTTAGTCAAAACCACCACCTTCACCTCAAGCGCGAGTGGCATAAGGATTCCCAGTCTTGGCTCAACCATTAGGGGATTAAGGAGGAGATCATCATGGGAAGCAAGGATAGTGTCAAAAATACTATTACCTCCAATCTTAAGTATAGGTTGTGGGATGATAAGGAGTTAGAGGGTAAAAGGAAGTTAAGATACTATAGGGCGGTGATCAACCCTACCCTTGATAACAAGAATTAGCTCTTTATGTTGACGAGCACTAACAAAAAAATGAAAATCGCTAGGATAATAACTAATTCTCATGATCTTTGAAGTGAAACCGGACAGTGTTCTACTCCCAAGACTCCCTGGGACGATATAATTTTTCAAATCTATGATACTAAGAAGGTGGAAGATAAAACAATTTTCCTTTTAGACTACCCGCCTCTTACTCACATCCGCTCTAAATTCCCTAACATCTGCCACACCTCCAATCTTCTTGACTTATTAAATAAGCCCAACTATAGTGATTTTAGAGTGCTTCTTTGGCTTCTTTTTTATCATAGAAACAAGATTTTGAAGAATCATAGTTAGATTCTTTTTATTTTCTTGAGGTTTGATAGACCAAATTAGTCTTGGAGGATGTTAACCATCATCGTCATCATCATAATCATATTTTACAATATTCTAAAACCATGAAAAATGTGTATTGCATTGGATAGTTCGGGAGGTGTAAAATGTGTTGAGAGAGAAGAGGAAAGCTTGTGAAATTAAAGATTCCAAGGATGAATCTATTGATCCCATATTTGTCCATTGGATCCAAAAGAAAAGTCCAAGTATCAATTTATTCATTCCATATTTTTCCATCAAAATGAGAAGCAAAAGTGGTAGACATCAAGATCATATGGGAAGCAAAGATCCATGATGGAGAGAGCTATATATCTAAACTGGTTGGCCCCCCTTAAGGATGTTTGTTTCATTATTCTCTTTCCATTCGAAAAAAAAATGTCATTATATAGAAATAAGCTCTCATTTCTATGAATAGCTTATTTAAAATTTCATTTTTATGTTTGTTGAATTATAGAAATTAATATCATTTTTAAAAATATTTTGTTGTTTCTTCATTGTAAATATTATTCCACCATTATGAAGCAAAATCATGAACCAAACCCAAACCCTAACTTTCCAAAAGACCCGTACATGGAAATTAATCCAAATTTTGATAAAATAAAGAGCATAATTGGCAAAATTAGGAAGTCTAAATAGAGATCTTGTATTTTATTGGCCACTTCACTTAAAAACAACATGACATTTCTACTATTGGAGATGCCTATTGTTAATTATCCTAAATATCCAAATATATGACTTGCATGAGAAAGTAATCCTCAATTGGCATTAGCAAAGAAGAGGTGAAAATATGTCATATAGCCAAAGACATGATTATTCAATTGGTTATTGTTTCTAGAACCAACCAATCACCTAACATGAGAAAGAGGTAGTTTTGCATGGACTAGTGCATATTATAGTTATGGAAAGAATACTCCATGGATAGATAGTTTGTAGTATTTGATAAACATCTCTCTATAATAATAGGGGGTTCACTTGTATTTCTTCAGAGGTTATCATTTGAGTTCATTTTCAGTCTCAATGTTGATTATTTCAACATTGGTGAATTCCTAGGAGATGATCTTGGCTCTTCTTAGTATTAAGAAATGGATAGTTGTAACTCATTAAGAGGTTCAAATACACTTGGGTGTATGCCTAGCCCCTCCCCTCATCCACCTCATTTAGGAGATAGGATTTAATACACTGATACTGCAACATCACCCTTGACATTTAATCTAGTTCAACATAGCATATTTGTAGCATCTTCATGTCAAGATCCATTGTTTGAGGATGTTGTAATGCTATTATAGGGAATTTAGGCTACACTGTTTCTGGACCATGCACTACAGTTGGCTAGGCTAGCCATTTTGGCTCCAACATAGACGTTTTGCATTGACGCTCTCATTGCAAGTATACTTATCAAGGCCCAATCGAGGATCCTACTCAAGGTTTTTTCTTAAGTGAAGTTCGTATAACACATTTTTAATATTTTTATTAATTTTTTATTTAATTTTGACATTTGACATATATTTGGTAAACATAAATATAAATTAATTACGCCGTTTGAAAACAACTTTCCTAGCTACCAATGTGTCCATGTCTGAGCCATTGGATTAAATGTTAGATGATTGAAATGTTTTGAGCCATTAGATCACAAGTAAATAGTTTTATATATATTTTTATAATGTTAGTTTTCTTTCTTTCTTTTTAATAAGTTAGATTGATTTTAGGTGTATAATAGAAATGTTGTAATGTCATGTTTAACATTTTGACTAATAAAAATAATAAAATAAAATAATAATAAACTATAAAAACAAAAACAGCCCATAGTATTGACCCATGGTATGCATGTGGAAAATATTTTATATAAAGGAAAATAAAAGTAAATTAAATAAAAATATTGACATAATGTAATGAACATTTTAACTAGGTCAAAATACAATAAAAAAGTTAAAATAATAAAATAAAATAATAATAAACTATAAAAACAACCCACGGTATTGACCCATGGTATTCATGTGGAATATAGTTTCTTTAAAGGGCTAAATTAAGATGACCTAGATCAATCTTGACTCTGGTTCTACCAAGAGCCAAGATGGATCAAATGTCTTCATATGCAAACCTCTCTTTTAGAGTGAAAAGATTAATAAAATTAATGTTTATTGTTTATAACCATTATTATTTTAAAATTTTATTAATAAAATGTATCTAAATTTTCATACATCCAAATATACATAGTTGTTACAATTGTTTTATTATTCATAAGTATTATTTCTTAATATATAAAAAATTAAATTAATAGTGAAATTTTTTAAAATATGTGAAATTATTTAAGAGGACATGATTTAACTTGACCAATAATGATGATTATTCATAATTCTCATTTCTTAAATAACACTAAATTTACCTTTAATTACTTAATTGTAATAGTTTGTAACTACATACATACTCTTTCCATTTGTTTTTGTTAATGAATATCAAATTTCTTCTATTAAAAAAAAAACTATATACATATCTTTAATTACCTAATTGTAGCTAAACAAATATTATATGTTTTTACTTTATAATCATAAACAAATTTCATATTATATGATGTCAAACTTACTCAACCTTTTATTCTCAAATTTTAAACAAAGTTTTTCACTACATAATTTTATCTTTTATATTTTTTTTATTTTTCAATTCAAACAAAACTTACAAAATGAAAAACCCACTCAGTCCTTAGTGTAAATTATAGTTTTACAAAATTGACACTATGTGATTAACAATAGAGTAAGTTGAGAAGGTAGCTATTGAAGTATGCTCATCGATTTTTTTGTTTGAGGATTTTTTTAAGGATGGCTTCTGCTAGGGTTTTGAGAAGTTCTGTTGCTGCCATCGAAGCCGTCCTCGAGGATACAGATCCAGAGAGGGTTTCTCTCGGCACAGTCATCGCCAATCATGATGCCTCAGAGGTCGCCATCGTTTCAAAGTTCCTCGCCGCCCGAGAGACTGTTCTGGTTGTTTCTCTTGGCTCTGAGCTCTGGCTCCTAGCCTCAAATCGTTTTGTGGTCTATTATTGGAAGGGTCGAAACATGTTCAGAGTTGAGGCCGAGAATTCGTGCTGGGAGCTCTACTGTCTCGAGCATGGCATCCATCCCGATGGTATGATGCACAACGATACATCTGTGGGTGTTGGAGACGATGCATTCAACGCTCTTTTCCATGAGACAGGAGCAGATAAATATGTGCTGAGATTTGCGATCATAGATCTGGAACCCATGGTCATTGATGGGGTTCGAATAAGGGCATACAACCTTTTCTTCCACCCTGAACAGTTGATCTCGGGCAAAGAGGACGTTGCCAACAATTTGGCTCGTGGCCATTACACAGTGGGGAAGGAGAATGTGGACCTCTGTTTAGATCGGATGCGAATGGTGGTGCTAGGGTTCTGACAAAAGAATTATTTGGTGACACAGAAGGTAGGGGAGGCAGGGTCGGTGCGAGACGAGAAACAAAAGGGTGGTCCACACGCTGCTTTTTCAGCCCATCACACGGTTCTTTACCCTCAGGTAACAGGTAACCCCTCACAACAAGTAATTCCCAATCGCTTTCATATTTTTATCAGACCCCCTGTGGGTAAATCCATCTTAGTTTGGGTACAAGAAGACAACATTGTTCTGCAGCTGAAACAAAAAATATGGGGACTGCTACGGTACCCAGACTCGTTTCAATATCTGGTTAGTGGCTGCCGCTCTCTTCTGGACAGCAGGACTCTGAAGGACTATGCTATAAGTATAGAAATGACTATTTCCCTAAATCTTTGCTTGAGAGGGGGCGCTGCGAACCAGGGCACATCAAGATTTGCAGGGGGAGACAAAGGGAAAAAACCCATAAACCAACAACATCAACGGAAGCCCATCCTACAAAAAATGTTCTATAGGGGAAAAAAGCCACTGGATCACCTCCAGAACAAGCAGGAAATGCCTCGAGGCCATACATAGTAGAACAACTTGGAGAAACTCCAACACTAAAGATCGATATCCTAGAAATAGAGGAGTACGTTAAGACATATGAAGCCCAGGCGTTAATATGCCGATTTAACTGCTTCTGGCCAAAAGCAATGGACCTTTTCCATTGGATCTTCACTCAATGGACCATAGAATGTGAAATTAACCTCTGCTCCAAGGGCTTTTTTATCGTCAAATTTAAATCCTCAGAGGACATAGATCGTATTTCCTATTTCAATATCTATAAAAAAAAATTCTGGTTGATAACTCTTATCATCAATATCTTTGAAACCTGTCTTTCATTCCTTCACGATGGCTTCTTCTCTACAACAACTTATTTCTTCTAGGATACTCTTTCCTATACTATTCCCTTACGGCGTTTCTTTTGCAACTTGTGGTGCAATTGCTAGTTAT